>SMGU01004177.1:0-13525 GCA_004348175.1 Puccinia novopanici
TTGCGCCGGTGAGTTTTGGTAGGAACTGCTTAAAAAAAAAGAAAAGAAACAGCGGTGATTAGCTTAATTATACTGGAAGAACACCGTCAAAAATAGAAAGAAGGCCAAAAAAATTAATGGCCACTGTTGGGACACAAATGTCAAGTATACTGGCTCTACTCCACAGAAGTGGCGTGCCAAGTATAGACAACAACAAAAAAAAGAGGTAATTATGAAATTACCAAAGACCAAATTATCAGTTAAAAAACTGATAATAAACAAAGCAAAGCTCTTAAACACTTATATTGAAGTGTAAGAGAAAAGAACAGGTTACTACCCTGCTACCAGCTTCCTAATATGGGATGTAAATCCTTCAGAAGGGTTACCTAGACTTTAACACAGGTCTTCCCAATCAACTTATATAATAAGTTATTGAGGATGGAGTATATTATACTAAGATAATAATAAGGAAAAGGCCAGTCCTCCTAATTATAAGAGAAGGGAAATGCCTTTGTAGCTTATAACTTACCTATACTAAATAATAACTGAGGAGGAGTGGTCCCAAATAGGGGGAAATGGCTCTCCTTAAATATTGTGAGGCCCTCCCTTGATCCCAAGAGATGATCTGCTCTATTCAGGGCCTTGAAGCGGCCACAGGGAGCTAATTTCAACCATGCCAAGGCTTATTGGGTAAATCCTCCTTTTTGGTATTTCAGAAAATACCATTTTTCATGCCATATTTTCAAGGTTATCATGTAGGCTGTGTAAACTGTATTTCAGAATGGTTTTCACAGGCCTGGAAGCGCACTGGATGCCAAGGAAATGATCATACCATGTGATTAATCTCTGTTCTTTTCACACATGTTGTGAAATATAACAGAATTAAGCTCAAACATGTGAATTTTGGATTTCCATAATTATAATTTTAATTCTAAATACATAAATGGTTGAATATTCTTTTTCTATGAATTATCAAAAAGAAATATCAATATATCAAAAGTCCATAATTGTGTGATGTGTTTGAGTAGGAATTGAACTCAGCTCCTATGTGAGTCAATGATAATTCCAAAAGGCCAAGTCTTAACCACTATACTATCTGGCAATTGTATGATGAGGGAACAATAATTTGGAAATATATATTAATTTTGCTGCTCACAAGAATTAATTTATAATATTAATTTCTTGGTGGCTGACAATTATGGCTTGCTAAATGCAATAAAACAACCAAAAGTTCTCCAATTAATTAGGTCTACAGTAGGGGGTTATCAAATATGACCAAATCTACCATTATGTAATTGACAGGTTTTCAAATATCCACCTTTTTTAAAACATGTTTGTTCTTCACCAATAAGCTCTTAGGACCCATTAATGAAGAAATAATTTTTTTTGATAATTGACTGGTTTATAATGGTGGATTTTTTATATTTGATACCCCCTAATACCGGATTAAAATATATGTGTGGAAAATCTTATTCAACATTCAGAATTTTGATTCCAGCAGTGTAAGGGTGTTGATTTTGGCAAAAACAACACAAAAAGGTCATTTTTTGTATATTGTAGCTTGCTAATCGCAATAAAACAACCAAGAATGGCCCAATTAAGTAGTTTGAAATTCCAGACTTAGAATTTATATATTGGAAATCGTTTTCAAGATCTAGATTTTTGATTCAAACATGTTAAAGGTGTTTTTTTTGGACAAATGGCACCAAAAGGCCATTTTTGGTATAGTGTTGCTTGCTAAGTGCAACAAAAAAACAAAAATGGTTGAATTAATTTTTTCTAAAATCCAGACTATCAATTCATATGTGTAAAATATTTTTCAAGATTTAGAATTTTGATTCCAGCACTTGAAGGATGTTCATTTTTGAATAAATGGCTAAAAATAACATTATTGCTGAAGATTTATTTGCTAAGAGCATAAAATCTTCTCTTCCATTTGTCTTTGAAGCTTCTTCTTTTTCTTTTTAAGAGAAAATCAGAAGAGAAAGAAATGAAGACAATAGAATGAAATATACATCTAGCAGGGCTTTACAAGAAGTGATAAATAGAATCATGAAGACCAGGAGAGCAGCCTTCCATAACTGCTTCTCAAAGCATATGGAAAGAAGAAGACCATACACATGCACCATGCAAGTGAGGGGAACACATTTCAGGTGGCATTCAGCAACTACCATTGAAATTCAATTATTACTGTTGTGACGCTCCACAATGACAACAATGGCCCTTTGTCCTCATCAGAGAGCTTAATCACTATCTACTGAAAGTATGGCCTGAATTTCTTTTGGAGTGATCTTCAAGTCACCAGAGGTGTATTCCCCTCACTTTTTTCATGGTGATGCATTCATTTATAACAACCAGAAAAGATATTCTTGTGTCATTTTTTCCAAAATGAACGCCCTTAAAGTGCTGGAATAAAAAATCTAGATCATGAGAAAAATTTTCAACATAGAAAAAATAATTCTGGATGTTAGACCTAATCAATTGGACAATTCTGGGTTGTTTGATTGCACTTAGCAAGCCACAATACACCAAAAAAGGCCTTGTTGTAAAGTTTTTTTGCAAAATTAACACCCTTAAAGCAACAATGGGCAGATACGTCACAATACGTTAAAGCAGGGAAATTGGATATAGTAACTTTTTTTAGTTATCCAGATTTTTCTTTTTGTAAAGTAACTTATTTTTGGCTGTAAGTAAAGTAAAGTAACTTATGGATTTTTTTTTCTGAATGATAACGTAACTTTGTGGAGGATAATGTTTTGGTGACTTGGTGTCAAAAAACGAAAGCCAGATATCGGATTTAGCGTAATGGTTAAGAGCTGCCCTTGTGTATTGACTGCAGGTTGTGAGTTCAATATGCACTAGGGTGCTTTTTGCATTGGCTGAAAGGGAGAAATTCATAAATAACAGTTGATGGACAAATTGAGCACAATTATCTTGCTCTAATTGACCAAGTTAGTTACTGAATATCACACCCACAAACCCATTACACTTGTGTTATCCATATTTGGCAAATAGAATAATGTAACTGGGTTTTGCTCAAAATATTGGGTATCGTAACTATCAGAAGATTTGGCCTTTCTCTGGGATGGATAACGTAACTGAACTTGCAATATCTGTAACAAGCAGATAACGTAACTATAAAGGTTACGTTACAGACAACTTTATCCATTTGGGTAACATATCTGCCCACCGTTGCTTAAAGTGCTCACTACAAATATAATGTACTTTACATGCGTGGATAGCGGTTTGACATCATAGTATGGCTGTTGCTCATATAGCAGTTGCATATTTTTCTATGAGATTCAAATGTATTTAAAATCTTAAAACACTATACTCCTGATTAATATTCAATAATATTTCGATTCATTGTGAAAAAATGGCACAAAAAGGCCATTTTTGAAAATTATGGCTCACTAAGTGCAATCAAACAACCTAAAATTGTCCAATTAATTAGGTCTAAAGTCCAGAAATAAAATTATATTTGGAAAATCTTTTAAAATATCTAGAATTTTTATTCCAGAACTATAAGGGTGTTCATTTTGGAAAAATGGGCACAAAAGGGCCATTTTTGGAAAATTGTGGCTTGCTAAGTGCAATAAGACAACCAACAATGGTCCAATTAATTAGGTCTAAAATTTATAATTACAATTTATATGTGGAAAATATTTTTCAAGCTCTAGAATTTTGATTTCAGCACTTAATTAAGGTTTTCATTTTGGAAAAAAAATGGCATAAAAAGGCCATTTTTGGAAAATTGTGGCTTGCTAAGTGAAATAAAACAACCAAAAATGGTCCACTTAATCAGTTCTAAAAGACAGAATTGAAATTCATATGTGAGAAATGTTTTTCCATATCTAGAATTTTGATTCCAGCACTTGAAGGGTGTTCATTTTGGAAAAATGACAGACAAAGGTCATTTTTGGAAAATTGTGGCTTGCTAAGTGCAATAAAACAACCAAAAATGGTCCAATTATTTAGTTCTCAAATCCAGAATTTCAATTCATATGTGGGAAATATTTTCCATTATCTGTAATTTTGATTCCAGCACTTGAAGGGTGTTTGTTTTAGAAAAATTGGCACAAGAAGGCCATTTTTGAAAACTTGTGGCTTGCTAAGTGCAATAAAACAACCAAAAATCATCCAATTAATGACGTCTGAAATCCAGAAGTACAATTTATATGTTGGAAATATTTTTCAAGATCTAGAATTTTGATTCCAGCTCTTTAACTGCGTTCATTTGGAAAAATAATGGGACAAAAATTCCATTTTTGGCAAATTAGGGGTATCAAATATAAGGAATCCACAATTAGAACCAGTCAATTTAAAAAAGATATATTTCTTCATTAATGGGTCCTAAGAGCTTATTGGTGAGTCAAAAACATGTTTCAAAAATGGTGGATTTTTCAAAACCAGTCAATTAAAAAATGGTAGATTTGGTCATATTTGATACCCCTATTTTCATGGCTTGCTAAGTGCAATAAAACAACCAAAAATGGTTCAATTAATTAGTTATAAAAGTAACAATTTGAATTCATATGTGGAAAATCTTTTTAAATCTTTAGAATTTTTATTCCAGCACTTCAAGGGTGTTCAATTTGGAAAAAATGGCACAAAAATGCCATTTCTAGAAAATTGTGGCTTGCTAAGTGCAGAAAACAACCAAAAATTGTCCAATTAATCAGGTCTAAAGTAAAGAATTAATATTCATATGTGAGAAATCTTTTTCCATACCTAGAATTTTGATTCTAGCACTTGAAGGGTGTTCATTTTGGAAAGAATGACAGAAAAAAGCCATTTTTGGAAAATTGTGGCTCGCTAAGTGCAATAAAACAACCAAAAATGGTCAAATTATTTATTTCTCACATAAAGGATTAAAATTCATATGTAGGAAATTTTTTCCATTATATAGAATTTCGATTCAAGCACTTGGAGGGTGTTCATTTTAAAATAAATGGCACAAGAAGGCCATTTTTGAAAACTTGTGGCTTGCTAAGTGAAATAAACAACCAAAAAGCATCCAATTAATGAGGTCTAAAATCCAGAAGTAAATTTATATTTGGGAAATATTTTTCAAGATCTAGAATTTTGATTCCAGCTCTTTACCTGTGTTCATTTTGAAAAATAATGCGACAAAAAGGCCATTTTTGGAAAATTGTGGCTTGCTAAGTGCAATAGAAAAACCAAAAATGGTCCAATTAATTATGTCTTAAACTTATAATTACAATTTATATGTGTAAAAGCTTTTTGAAGATCTAGAATTTTGATTCCAGCACTTAAAGGGTGTTCATTTTGAAAAAAATGACACAAAAATGCCATTTTTGGAAAATTGTGGTTTGCTAAGCGCAATAGTATCAAATATGAAAGAATCTGCAATTATATAATTGATGGGTTTTCAAAATCCACCCTTTTTTAAACATGTTTTTCCTCACCAATAACCTCTTAGGACCCATCAATGATGAAATTTATTTTTCATAATTGACTGGTTTCTAATTGTGGATTTTTTATATTTGATACCCCTAATAAAACAACCAAAAATGGTCCAATTAATCAGTCAGAAAGTTCAGAATTACAATTAATATGTGGGAAATATTTTTCAAGATCTAGAATTTTGATTCCAGCACTTTAATGGTGATCATTTTGAAAAATGGCACAAAAAAGCCATTTTTGGTATATTGTGGCTTCCTAAGTGTAATAAAACAACCAAATGGTACAATAAATTAGGTATAAAATGCAGAATTACAATACATATATGGAAAATCCTTTTCAAGATCTATAATTTTGATTCAGGCACTTTAAGGGTGTTCATTTTGGAACACATGCCAAAAGTACATATGAGTTCTTGTGCCATTTGTTCAAACAAATACCCTTACAATGCTGGAATGAAATACTAGATATTAGAGGGTATCAAATATAACAAATCCACAATTAGAAACCATTCAATTATGAAAAAAAAAATCATTGATTGATGGGTCCTAAGAGTTTATTGGCAAAGAAACAACATGTTTAAAAAAAGGGTGTATTTTGACAACCCGTCAATTGAATAATTGTAGATTTTTTCATATTTGATACCCCTATTGAAAATGGTTTTTCATACATAAATTTTAATTCTGGATATTAAACCGCACTAATGAGACAATTTGGGCTGTTTTATTGCACTTAGCAAGCCACAATTTTCCAAAAATGGCTTTTTTGTGCCATTTTTTTCCAAAATGAACACCCTTCAAGTGCTGGAATCAAAATTCTAGATATGGAAAAAGATTTCTCACATATGAATTGTAATTCTGAATTATATGAATGATTAATTGGACCATTTTAGGTTGTTCTATTGCACTTAGCAACCCACAATTTTCCAAAAATGGCCTTTGTGTCAATTTTTCCAAACTGAACACCCTTTAAGGGCTGGAATCAAAACTCTAGATCTTTAAAAAGCTTTCCCAATATAAATTGTTATTATAGACTTTAGACCTAATTAATTGGACCATTTTTGGTTGTCTTATTGCACTTAGCAAGCCAAAATTTTCCAAAAATGGCCCTTTTGTGCCAATTTTCCAAAATGAACCCCTTAAAGTGCTGGAATCAAAATATATATCTTTAAAATAATATTTCCCGTATAAATATCCTTAATCTGGATTTTAGACATAATTAATTGGACCATTTTTGGTTGTTTTATTGCACTTAGCAAGCCACAATTTACCATAAATGGTTTTTTTGTGTTGTTTTTGCCAAATTAACACAATCATACTGCTGGAATCAAAATTAAAGATTTAGAATAACATTCTCCACATATAAATATTAATTCTGGATTTTAGAACTAATTAATGGGACAATTGTTTGTTGTTTTATTGCACTGAGCAAGCCACAATTTACCAAAAATGCCCTTTTTGTGCCATTTTTTTCCAAAATGAACACCCTTAAGCTACTGGAATCAAGATTAAAAATTTTAAATAAGATTTCAAATATATAAATATTAATTTAGGACTTCAGAAATAATTAATTGGACCATTTTTGGTTGTTTTATTGCACATATCAAGCCACAATTTCCCAAAAATAGCCTTTTTGTGCCATTTTCTCCACAATGAACACCCTTGAACTGCTGGGATCAAAATTCTGAATTTGGAAAAGATTTTCATAATATAAATCTCAGTTATTTTATTTATATATAACTAATTGGACTATTTTTTGTTGTTTTATCGCACTTTGCAAGCCACAATCTACCAAAAATGACCTTCTTGTGTTTTTTTTTCCAAAATTAACACCCTTGAAATGTTGGAATAACATATATGAAGATTAAAAATATTCTTCATGAGAAAATCTCAATTCTAGAATTTAGATCTAATTAATTGGATCATTTTTGGTTGTTCTATTGCACTCAGCAAGCCACAATTTACCAAAAATTGTGTTTTTTTTTTTTTTTTTTTTCAAAATTAACTCCCTTTCAATTCTGGAATTGTAATATTAATTTTGAAAAAAATTACATATATCAATCTGGATTTTGGATTTTATGTCTGGTTTATTGGACCATTTTTGGATGTTTGAATGCACTTAGCAAGCCAAATTGCTACTTACTAGTAAATCCCCAAAAGGTCAATTTGACAGAAATGTGAAATATTATCCAATATTCATCAGGAGAATGGTTTTTGAAACTTTGTAAGTACATTGGAATCTGATATAAATTAATGCAATGGCTATATGATCAACCACTTTAAACATACATGTAAGATAGATTATGTTTGTAGTACATGTACTGAGGGGTTGCGATTTCAAGTCCCGTAGTCTGCATCCGTTTACAGTTTGGGTTTGACCAGTGGTTTTGATTATATTTTGATCAGATTATTTTAGTTTCTCATCAGGTTCATTTTTTCATTTTTTATTTTTCATTTTTTTTTTTTTCATTTTTTGATTTTTGATTTTTTGATTTTTTGATTTTTTGATTTTTGATTTTTGATTTTTTGATTTTTTGATTTTTTGATTTTTTGATTTTTTGATTTTTTGATTTTTTGATTTTTTGATTTTTGATTTTTTGATTTTTTCATTTTTTCATTTTTTCATTTTTTCATTTTTTGATTTTTTGATTTTTTCATTTTTTCATTTTTCATTTTTTCATTTTTCATTTTTTCATTTTTCATTTTTTCATTTTTTCATTTTTTATTATTTATTTATTTATTTTGTCTATTTTATTTTTCCTTCTCCCTTCTTTCTTAATATTTACTCAATATCCCTCATGTTCCTCATTTTTTACAAGATATTCCCAATGGAAATCTTGTAAGTAGGGTAGTGGCACAGGCATTGATGAATTTAGAAAAGTGAATTTGTGAGGAAATTATTGGAATATAAAATAAGATGCCCACATGAATTAGTGATTGCACTGGTATTTGTGAGGGATGATATTGTAAAAAAAAAAAAAAAAAAGGTAGAAGGCTTGTATTCTGACAGGCCTGGATACATGTCCCTTAATGTATGCGCGTGCAATAAGGGAAATCAATTTGAAAAAAAAAGGTAGCAGGCTGGTATTCTGAAGTACATGTCCACCGTCTTGTACGGCCGTACAAGACGGTGGACATTGATTGAAAAAAAAAAAGAAAGAAAAGAAAAGAAAAAAAGGTAGAAGGTGGTATTTTGATGTACATGTCCACTGTCTTGTATGGCCGTACAAGACAGTGGAGATCAATTGAAAAAAAAAAAGAAAAGAAAAAAAAAAGAAAGAAAAGAAAAAAAAAAAAAAATCTGGGGCTGTCCAAAAAAAAAAACTGGAGGCTGACCCGAGCAAATGATGCTTGCACCACAGTACTAGCCTCCAGATGAACTTTGGATATATGTGAAGAGGTGGAGAGAGAGGAGAAGAAAAACTGACATATGAATTTGTAAGACCATGGTTTATGGTCATCATCAAGGTCTTCAGTGATATACTATATAGCAGGACTAGAAATTTGACTTGTCTGAGGTCAATTGTGGTCAACTGGGTACAATTAGATTCAGCTGAGATCTAAGGTTCATAAAGCCCAGTGGATCCAATTGAAAGTCAGAAATATCACATTTTAGGTCCCACTATACCAATAAGATGACTGTTGGTGTTCAAAATCACCTACCACACCAAAATCCGCAATAGCAGAAAAATGAGGATGAATGAAAATAAAAATAAAAAATGCAAAAAATAAATAAATAAATAAAAATAAAATGGAAAGAAGCAAAAAATGAAAAATAAAAAATGTGACTCATACTAAAGACCAAAATATTTTTGAATCTATTTTCTTTAATCTGATAAATACTTTTTGAGAAATCATTTTTGTTGCAAACTATACACTGGTGTTTGAGGTAATTAGTATTATTTAAATGTATACTATAATTGGATATCTTTATTGTTCTATAATTCTTTTTTCTATTATATTTTTATGCTGTGTTGTAATGTATCTGCCACTTAGTGATCTGAAAGAAATTGACATGATGATGTTCAAGGATGTATCACCTTCAGTTCAGCATAAGTTGTAAAAGGATCCCATAAAACACACCAATCACTTCCAGAACACTTCCAATTCAATTCAAGTCATACATAAAAGCCTGATACAAGCAACATCCAATACCCTTACAACCTAACCTATGGAAACACCTCTGTGATGGCACATGCCAGGCAAGTGCCACAAATGGTCCCCTGGTGAACCAGTCTGGGTTTACACCATCACCTGAAATCTCTGAAAATCATCATTAGCCACACCTTATTCTTCAAGAGTCCATACTCTTGTTCTTGTTTTTCTTTGCTCTCCCAAGCTTACCCAGAGAGGCAGCCCTTCAAGCCCTCATCCCTCTCAAGCTCTATTCCTCAAAAGAGTAGTTCCACAACATACCAATCAATTTCCTGTAGGTAGTCACTCAAGTCCCAAAGCGACAAAAAACGTGTGTACTGTGTGCGATGAAACGATTAGGACGATCCAATTGAATCTAATGGTATCGAGAATCAAATAAAGTCAGTTGGTTGTTCGCTCCCAAATCGAACAAGAAAAACAGATACTAGCCTCGGTGGGGGGGTGAGCCAATGGATGGAAAGGCTTGTGTAGCCGTTTGCTTGGTGATGGGGTGTTATCGATGTGCAGTTGATGTGGGAGAGGGAAGGATGTGAATCGGAAGGCTAAGTCCGATTTACATGGGGATAAACAGCTCCGCTTGGGCCCGAAGCCCAAGTCCGGTTCTATCGGGGAAGCGCGAGATATTGTGAAATACATCTTGAGATGTGTCATAAAACTGTGTTTCATACACGGTAAGCAAATGTTAAACATGCCACATCTCAACTATTCAAATGCTTCTTTGTGGGAAAGAAAAATTTGTTCAATCCAAGGAGAGCTTGTGTAGGCTGTTCCGAAAATTTGAGCAATGAATGTGAACAGTTCAGTGGGACTAACAGAATAATACCAATGAGATACATCAAACATCTTTCCAACCGGATGTGGCTCAACCCAAGATGTTGACTTTTGGAGATTATATTCACAGGAATTGAATATGCCCATTTGAAATACTGCATGGTAGGATTCAGATGAACAATGGAAGGATGTGTCACAACATAGGGTGCCTTTTGGAGTGACAGGCCAACACAAACATTGTGCCGATGTGAAAATCAGAGTAATTTAAGGGATTGTAACCGATGAAGAGCTCATTGGCAATCGTTTGGACTGGGTCAAAAGTGATGCAAGAGAAATAAATCAATTATGACTTTGCACAATGAAGATTTGGTCAGAATGTGAGGTGTATTCTCATTACAGATTGTGAGTTGAACAAATAGTTTGGAAACATTGTTCAAATCAATCACTTGGGCACAATTACATTCCAACCAAGAGAATGATTTGAATGGTCAGAAGAAAATGTAGAATCACTGCCATGGCAGGAGCCCCTTAAAATGCAATTAAATCCGGTAAATGAAGTGATGGTTCAAAGACATAATCAGCCAACTGGATGTTCAAGCGTTTCATCCAGTGGTAATGGGAAGGTTTTGAGTGACAAATAATTAACAGAGATGCTATAAATTAGAAATGCTTCCATGAAAAAAGTGAACAATTTTCTGCACCAATCTATTTGAAAGGTCATGATAAAAGGACAGGAGGCATATTTATTTACCAATGGCCCCATGATGGTAAAATATCAGACTTGAAAACAGATCAAATTAGACATTGAGTCCCATTGACCAAGCTGAGAATAATGTTGAGAACATTGTTACCCAGTAGCCAAGATTAACCATTTCATTGGTCAGGTGGGAGGTTGGCATCAGTTTAGATTATGACACTTGTTAATGTGGTCTCAATTGGAACATGGTCCATAAACTCAGAGATGATCCTTCAGATGATCAAGCAATCTTCACTAAGCCCGGCGTGCTTAAATGAGTATGAGTAGGGGTTGTGAATGATAAGTTATTCTACATAACAGATTTGGCAATATGAAGAGATGCAAGGTGTGAGGAATTTGAAGGGAAACATGGGAACAAGAAAATTTGCAAAAATGATGGGGGAATGACACACAGCTCTTGCCCTCAAAGAGATTGTGGAGTGGGATGTCAAAGGGTTCAATATAGGAAAGGTACACTGAAATTTCTCCTAGGTATTCCTCCCATCATTTTCATATCATTCATGATTTTATAATTAAGCCCGGCGAGCTTAACAGAAGAATAATCTTGGAATGATGAGGCTGTTGCACATAAATTTTTTCCACTTGATTGGGTTAGGTCACTGAAGAAAATCATGATTGTAAGGATGTGTTATGATTGAGCAACTGTCCATGGATGAATTAAAATTACAACAGTTGGGATTCACCATGAAAACAATTGAAAACCTGGAGTAGGAAAACAGATATTAAGCACGCCGGGCTTAATATGACCTCATTTATGCACTTTGGCTAGGATCTGAGGAGATTACCCTCATTTCAAAAATGAATTAAACCCGCCGGGCTTAATCTCAGTGAGGAGCAACCTTTCGGCAATGGAAAGAGTAGAGGAGTGTGATGGCCTGAGCTGATTCCTTCAACTCTTATACTTGAGGAGGGCAGAATCATTGATTTTTCACTAAGCCCGCCGGGCTTAATCATTCCATGGCGAGCAAACAGAGTAAAAAATATTGCATAACATCGCAGACTGTTTAACAAGGAATCAAGTTCAAGGAAATAAAAGCCCTATTGAAGAAGTGGAATACTTGGAATATTGAAGGAGTTGCTCTCCCTGGTGGTAGAGTTGATATAATCATGAGCAATACATGTGGCAAGTTTGTAACGAGTGGGAATAATAAATTTAGAAACATCATCGGGATGGTTAATGACAGAGGAGAGTATTTGGCGAATGTAGCTACCAAGGTTGATCCAGATATCCTCAGTTGCAGATGTGGTACCAGGGGAAGCAATACGGATTTCATGGAAAGTGCACAAGATTTCTAGACAATCACTGATGGTGTATTGTCGATGGTCTCGAGTGGCAACAAACATACCTCTGACACCTGCAATGAGGAAAAGAATGAGTGGAAAGAAGTTGGTCTTGCTTTCAATCTTGCTAAGAGATTGTTGGTCGTTGTGTTTTGGTTTCTTTCGTGGATTGTTTGGCTGGCTAGCTGCTGTTGAGTTGACTGTTTCTTGTGAATGGGCTTGCATGATGGTGTACGACATCATCATCTCAATGATGGTCTTCTTGACCTCCTCCAAAGCATCCTGAACAGTAGGGGGGTTTCTTGAAGGCACAACTTGCTGGGAAGTTGTGTCCTGTTGGGGAGTGGTCTGCTCAGAATCGGGGTTATGGGTTATCATTATCTGGCTAGGCATGGGTATGGGGTTCTTAAGGCTATCAAGCCAGGATAAGACAGTCACATGTCGGTTGAGAGATTTTGGATCTGATTGAATGGTTGGTGCCGTTCTGGTTTCGTCGGATATGATGAGAATTGAGATAGCCACAGCTCGGGCCCATTGTACGTTGGTTCGAGGGGGAGGGGGGTTGATGAGTGATCCAAGAACACGGAACAAGTTCGACTCAATGTGCTGGGATCTTTGGTGTAGTGGGAGAATTGGTCGTGTCGCAGCAACCTCCTTTTTTGCAAGGTCAAGATTAATGACCTGGGGTGCACACCAAAATTCGTGGTCTGTGTGAGCAAGGAACAACTTGCCTAAATGTAAAATCAAGGTCTAAAGTCAGCTTGAAAAAATAAGGAAAAAAAGAAAAGAATAAAATACTAACTTGATTCAGCAATTTCCTTGGTCCAATTATCGTAGTTGAACTCAGCAGTGTTATGGATGAAGGCAGTCGCAGGTGGACAAAAAACCTCTGGGGTATCCAAACGAATCTTGAGAAGATATTCAAATGAGTGGCATCCTTGATGCCACTTTGGCTTGGAGACTCGGCCCTTACGAAAGGTGTTGGCCAATCCCGCGATGATCTGAGAGAGTTGTTGATTGGTAATGATGGTAAAGTTTTCAGTGGATCTTTCTGGATCAGAAAGAATGGGTTGAGCTGGCTTGTCTTGGGTAGAATCGTGACTGTTATTATTGGGGATATTGGTTGAGTGATCTGGCTGAAGTGAGTGATTTTCTGCTT
>SMGU01004181.1:0-18373 GCA_004348175.1 Puccinia novopanici
TCAAATGTGATTATCACCAAGGAAGGAATTTTGAGTTTACTTTTTCATCATGAATTTGCATCAGAATCTCACCAATATTCTATAAAGCGTGAAGTAGAACATGATTATGTATGGGGAAAAACACAAAAATGAAAGAAAACATGAAGTTTAAACGCACCTTCAAGATGAAGCTTTGGTCCATTGTTTGGTTAAAATGGAGGGGAAAAATATAACACAATACTATTTTCTTTTTTATTTATTTGATATGGTCCTAATGAAAATTAAATTCCAGTGGAGGAGAAATTCTCCAAAACAAGAGATGGCCAGCCATTCTAACAATGGAATTATCATAGCTTAAATTTTAAAAACATATAATGATTTTTCTATTAGTTGTGAAGAAAGAATATTATCAAAACCACCCTTAGTAAAAACAGTCATCATCAAACCTTCTGCCCCAAGATTGGGGGAGGGGGGGGTTAAAAATTCCTTCCAGGGAAGGTGCCATAAGCTCAGTGAACAAACTTGAAGGGATGTGCTGAAACAGCTCCTGTGGTGTATTACACTTATTAAGTAATGTATCTAGCTTTAGTTTCAAGTCTTTGTCACATGCTTACATTCTCCTTAAATGACTCATTAATTTAATCTTTCACAATGGAAAAGCCCCTCTTATCCATAAAAACCCAGCCTTTGGTACTCAATCCTTGGTAGAAGAATTTTCTCCCCCTTTCTCAACACTCACCATCATCATCACTTATGCTTATCTATAAAAAACTGAGGAAGAGTAGACAATTTGAAATCCAAATCAAGAAATCATATTTATAGTAATGGATGAAACAAGGATATGATTCCTTTTATCTCTTACAGGTATCCATATGAGGCAGAGACACTCATGAAGAATTTTTAGTTCCTCATATTTTCATTTAAAATCTGCAGCTTCTAGCAAATTAAAAAATGAAAGCATCATTTTTTAGAAGCCATGAAACAAGAAGAGCTGAGTGGGCAAGTTCCAGGGGGGTTTTCCAGCTCACTAAGAATCAGATCCAGTCACAACATGAGCTAAGTGAGCTGGAAAAAATTGTTGTTGTTTTTTCATTTTTTTGTTTTTGGAAAAAACCCAGGTTTTATATCCCCCCTTTCATATCTCCTTCAACCCTTCAAACCTGACCTCATTAACTTTCATATGGTGCCTCACAAGCCCAATAAAAAAGCTTCAAATCCTCAGCAAAATCCTATGTCTTCATCCAGCCCTGAAATTTCCCGACTCTCCAACTCATCTGTCCATCAATGCTTTGTCAAACAGTATTTATCCAGAACTTTTGGCCTCTGGTACTTCCCAAGTAACCCACTCTGATCTGTATTTCACAGTGAGAACTAATGAGGGAACTGATGATGGAACTCATCAGGGAAGGAAAAAAGCTGGAGGAGGGCCTCCTTATGTAGACAAACTCTGGGGGAAATTTAGCTACTGCAGGGAAAGTACAGAGCATATAGCCACAAGACTCTGCCTGCACTGCCTTTACACAGCCATGAAGCTGTTCTGGGAGAGTATGCACATGATAGTGGTTTAAGATGAGGAATTATCAAATAAGAAAAAGAATGAATTTTTGAGATTTCAGCTCGAGACTTTGATTTGGGGTTTTGACAATCCAGGAAGCTAGTGATTGGAAGAAGTGGTTCAAAAAAGTAATGCTTTTACTTGATTATTTTATTGCTTCTGTGAGATTGCCAGAATAAATAGAAAACTAAAATAAGCTCAACATGTGGCAGAGAAGACAAACAACTGGAGAATATGCTAATAATGAGATAGCATATGGATTGGGAATTTAAATATAACAATAGAAATACAATGAATTAAAATTCTGTAATGGAAAGAGAGCATCAAAACTGCAAGAAAAACTCAATCAACTGCCTGAAGTTGACATTCCAGTTGCCTTTTGCACAAAGGCAACTTGCATGTCAACTGCAGGCAGTTGATTGAGTTTTTCTTGCAGTGAAACATACTATCAATGGAAAGAGGATGGCATGATAAATTAATTATGGAAAGAAAGAAGAAGATAACATCAAATATTTTGATGGAAATGATAGAAATGAGAGGGGGATTGGGATTATGACATTTTTGTTTCAATCTGAAGAGAAATGTGAGCAAAAATTAAAGTAGAATTCTGATATGAATGAGGCAGAACACAGTTTCTGGAAAAGAGTCAAGGGAAATTTATTTTTTCTGTAAAAAAAATCCTTTTGAAATGAAACAGTTGAAGATTATAATTGGGAAGCTATAAATCTACTCAATGTGATCATCTAAACCGGAAATTGAAAAAAAAGAATGTTTTTTTATCCTTAAAGAAATAGAGAAAAAACAACTTCAATATTAACATGAAAAATAAGAAAGAAAAAACAGGGTGGATAGAAAGAGCCACAGAGAATGATTATAAAAAAAATGAAAAAATAAATAAATAATAATAAATAGATTAAAATACAAATAATAATAATAATAATAATAATAATAATAATAATAATAATAATAATAATATAAAAAAATGCACCCCAGTCCATGGCAGATGTTCAACTGCCCTTGAAAGTTGTTTGAAGTCAGCTGGGATTGTATTTCTCCTTTGGTTTTCACCAGGCACATGTTTATTTGAAGATTTTGCTGATCTGAAAGGACTCATCTGACAAGACCACCATTTTCCAGTCATCAACAGTCCAGGCTAGATGGTCCTTTGTGAAAGCCTGTAATTTCACTCTTTGTTGTTTGTTTAAAAAGGGATTATTTGTAGCCACACAGCTGTGATAGCCAAGTTCATGCGTGTGGCATTGGATTTTTCCACAAGAAACAGTTGTAGAGGTGAGCTCAGAATGATTTGCAAGATTATATTTGTGATTAGATACAAGCTCATGGTTGAGCTGTCACATGTCATCCTCTTTGAGCTTGTGATGGCCACTGGAGCAACTAGCTGTGGAAATTTTCCAGTGATCCTGATAACAACACTTGATCACAGAAACAGTCTGTTGTGGAGAACTGAGCTTTTGAGGAGCTTTGCTAGCTGTCACTCCTGCCTTCATCATGCCAACAATAATCTCCTCCTACTCAGTTACAAGGACATTGCACTTTGATTTTGAGGGAGATATTGATGTTGGTTGGTATTCAGTGTCCTCAAGCCTGGAATTCAATTAATTATTAAGCGTGTGGCAAAAAAAAGTCCCATCACTAACTCTTGTCCAGACACTGTACATGATTCTATGTTATTAAGGCTGTTTAATGTTTTTAACCTGTTTTGGGCTGTGAAAAAAGTGGGAAATTTAACTGATAGTGATGTGATTGTTGACATGTAGCTGATGGTGCCCAATTTGGGTGTGTAGAGAGTTAATTTTTTGATCCAGTGGAGTTGAGATAATTCCATCAGGGGTGACTAGGGATGATTTTGGATTCAAAATCCAAATCCTGCGGAGTAGTTGGGCATTTTTGACTGTTTGACTAATAAAATACAAAATGTTGAACTTTTACATGTAAAGAGCACCACATTGTCAATGAGGAAGTTGAACTCTTTCAAGAAACCATTGAATCCACACTTCAAATGTAAGATGTTCTTTTTGGTTTCAGTGTTATTTAAAATCCTTCAAAGACTCAATTTTTCATCCAAGTTGACAAGGAATAAAAGGCTCAATGGCTTTGATACATGTTTTGCCAGCATTTTCAAAACAACTGACCATCTATGAAAACAATTTGTATCAATCAAATCATCTTAAAGTGTCTCAAAAATTGGTTTTCATTTTCTCTATCTTATTATGGGAAGCCTTTTTTCAACATCATTTGATACAAGTCACAAACAAAACATTGTCAATTTTTTTTTACATCCATTTTCCTTGAAATGTTTTATTGGTTTACATGTGGCTTTGTGTCTTGTGTGTGACTAGACTAAGGCAGATAAAATTTGTTTTCATGTGCCAATCAGCAAAATTATTGATTTCATCCCTTTCAGTCAGAGAGTTTATGCATTAATCAACATGACTCACAAGGAAAAGCAATCAGAATTTTGTAAAAAAAGCATCACATATCATTGGCAAGCTTAACAGTATGGCTCAATCAAGGAGAAGGAAAGACAAGCTAATATTATATGTATGCAAAATGACAGGATTGTGACCTGTTTCTTCTGTTTCTGAAATTGTACAGCAACTTCTGGTATTGTTCCCACATGTTCTTTTCTATTCCATCCCTTCAGCCCCACAGTTCATGCTTGTACCTGTTGCTCAAATTTGGTGGTTCAAACTCCTGATATCTTACATGTTTTAAACCTGTTGTAGTTCAAATATGCTACTATATATGCAGACTGCAACCAAACACTTGAAACATTTTAAATTCCCCAAATGACCTCAAAATTTATTATGGATGCTTTAACCACTAAGCTAAGTGTGCTGTTGAAGGTTGATTCATTTAATTACTGGGCTTTTACCAAAGAAATGCTTGTATGTCTTGGAATCAATTCTCATATGCATATGCAAAGCTTTTCATGTTACCAGGGTCAAGAATTTTAATCCATTTCACTTCAAACATTTTAAAATTCCCCACATGAAGAATGCAAAAATTGGGCAGGGGGAAATATGCTATTTTTTCACAATTTAAAGAAACTGACAAACTGAGCATCCTCAGCCAAAAAAAAAAGTGCCAAATTGAGCAAAAATAATTGGAGAAATTTTTTCTGAGTTTTTGTTTGTGGTCCTGGAAGTCCTGTTGGGCCTTAAGCAGGCCTAATCTGGGCCTGACCCAAAAGCACATTAGTCCAGAATTGGAGTCATAAGCTTCTCCTGCACACTCCTTTGATGATGGCCCAATGTCCTTTGAGACCAGGCCAGGCCCAATTGAGGCCCAGTGGGCCTTCAGGGAAACAAACAAAAACTCAGCAAAACATTCTCCAATGATTTTTGCTCAGTTTGGCACTTTTTTTTCGCTGAGGATGCTCAGTTTGTCAGTTTCTTTAACTTGTGAAAAAATAGAATATTTCCCCCTGCCCAATTTTGCATTCTTCATGTGAGGAATTTTAAAATGTTTGAAGTGAAATGGATTACAAGTCTTGACCCTGGTAACATGACAAGCCTTGCATATGCATATGAGAATTGACCCCAAGACATACAAGCATATCTTTGGTAACAGCCCAGTAATTAGGTGAATCCACCTTCAACAGCCCACTTAGATTAGTGGTTAAAGCATCAATCTGTTGAGGTACAAGTTAGTGTGACCATGATGTATCACCTGATGAGTTGAACCATGACCACTACTGCCCAACCACCATGGCAACCACAAGCATCTGTAGCCCAGTTGATAAAGGCAGCACTCTAGAATGTGTCTCAGCAGAGCTGAGGTTGTGGGTTTGAGTCCCATCAGGCACATCTTCATTTTCACAGTCTCTACACAATCATGAATTTGGAGGTCATGGGTACAATTCCCATAGTACACAACTAAAATTTTATTTTCTGATGAACCCCTCTTTGGTATTAGATGTGAATTCAAAATAGTCCAATTTAAAAAATCCATTGCCTCTAACATCAGAATGGTCAGTTGGAAAATTTTGGACAACTTCCAATGCAAAAAAAAGGTTGGTTTGAGTTTCAGTGGAGTAATATGGAGTAATTGAGGCAATTAAAATTACACTCCACAATGTTCTACATTGACTCATGTTTTAGATTAAAAATTTCCTCCTTTTTAAAACAACTAATGAATCAAAAAATAATCAGCAAACAAGGTAAAAAAAAAACAAGACTGATCTAATCCACATGAAGATGCTCACTGATTTGAGGCAGCTTGCTCCTACAGATGGTATTGTACTCCACAGTAAGGAACCAAGATACCATGATACAGAAATAAATTTATTGCCAAGTAAAAATTGCCAGAAGGAATTTGGAAATCCTGAACAGCACAGGTGTGTTTCAAAACTCACAAATCATGGGCTGATCCCTACCATTCAGCACAGAGGTAAGTGAATTGCATATTGAGATCCACAACCTTCAGGACATTCTGAGATAACAAAACCTTTTTGATTTCAATAGGGGAAATCCAAAAATTTCAAGAATTTAGCTGGGATAAGGACTCCATCAAAGGCTCCAAGGGAATCATCATAAAACAGCAAGAAATTCAGATTATTGAAAAATTTAGAGGACTGTCTGTTTGAAATCTGTCTTGTGCTTGTTGGTTGGTGCCCAAAAATATACATAAATATGCTGAGCTGTTCCTGGATGGTGAGATTTTTCAACATGGGATGGGTGTCAATCATTGAACATCTATAAGCTAGTAATTGAAAAGTTTCAATCTCCAGTTGCAGCATTGTTCAGCATTGACATTGGTTTCCAACAAGGAGGAACTCCATTTATTTTGTGTGAGTTGTCTTGGGATTATGTAAGGGTTCTTCAGGATTTTTGACCACTTATAGATTTCTGAAAAAATGACAACAAGAATGATGAGATTGATTGCCAGGATAAGCTTAATTTCCAGGATAAGCTGATCATGATGAAATGCAGGATGGATTCAAATGTTGTGTGAGGGTGTGACATGCTGGCCTCAGATGATTTTCTGCTTGTTATGAGTGGAAAATTAGGGTGGAGGTGGAATGCCAGAGGTCAGGAGGATGAATTCCAGAGGAGGAAAAATTCTCTGGACTCACTAAACACACAAGTTTCCAATAAATGCTCCAGATGGATGTTCCATTATGAATGAATTGTACAGAAATAAGACCTCAGTAAGCTTTCCTTCTGGATATTTTTGAATTACATGCAATTGACTGACCAGTTTGAAAAGTTTATATAACAATAGGATTCCCTGTCAATGGATGAAACCTCTCTGTAGTTGGACACATTCAACAAGTTGATTTGTGGACACAATTTGAGTTCAAGCACTGGCCAAACTCATATGCAGACTATGTCCACCCTGCCAAAATTACTGTAACCCCAGCTCCCAAAACTTCAAAGCAACCAACACAGTGCCACCTTGACTCTGTTCTAAGGCTGAAATGGACAAATATTTTGCTAGGCTTTAGCAGGCCTACCTCCGCAAATAAAAAGAAAAGAAATGGATCAAATATTAAAAAAATACAAGGAATCTTGCCACTTGTAACCATTCCACAAATTCCGGATGCTCTTGCACTCACTCCTAATCCAAGGAAACAGATATTTGTGGGAAATTGTTCACTCAAGAGGATAATGCATATGTTATGACCTACTGGAAGATTCTAAAAGCTACACAGCTCTATACAGGGATGTATCAAAAACTGTTTGGTGTCAAATGACCAAGGTGCCAGCTCTTGGAGTCTTTGCTACCTGTTTAAACAATTCGACCCAACTTTAATCATAAGCAGCCAGAGACTTGAGAAAATAATAGATCAATGGAAAAATAAACAATTTGATACTTGTAAATTTTAGGAGAACACTGGGGCAGAGATTGAGAATCAGATTGGGTCAAAAGCAATGTACAATGACCTGGAAGAAAAATGCCCTTGTTATCATTGCATTGATGCTTTGTTCCCCAAAAAAGCAAATGTCAAATATTTATTCAAATTCAATCATTCTGCCCCAATGATAATATGTGTTGACTCTGCTGGCTTCCAAAGACAAGAGTGGCTTAATACCTGTGGATGAGGAAGAGGAAAGCGGCAAAGATAAATCACAAGTAAAGCCAAGCCACATATTCCCGCATATCCCAATGGTGATAGAGATGCAACTGCATTTCTTTCAATGATGACCACCTGGCCTTCAGTGCACCAATGGTATGATCGTTTCAAATGCGTGACTGAGCAAGGAAATAGTGAAATTGACTATTGATTTGAATGTTGGCCGCTAGAGACTTATATGTACCTGGGAACATGAAAGGAAAAAAAAAAAAAAGAAAAAAAAAAAAAAACATTGGCTTGTTGGGGCTGCATTGCCAAGCCCTTTATGATGGGCCAATGGGGTTCAGAAAGAGGGTGATTCATAAATTAAAAAACAAAAAAATGAAGTACTTAGTCGATGCTCAAAATCGGGAACCGCTCACGCCAAGAAATCGGCTTTGCCCACTGCCAGCCCTCCTTCGGAGGCTCGCTTCGCGAGTCCCGCAGGTGGGTCTTGAGTTATGTTAGGGTTGTAAAGCATGCTGCACTTTTGCGACATTGAGTACGGCCTTACACAGCGGGTTGGTTCTATGGTTGACGTGAAGCCGTGATCTTATGGTGGGGTTGCAGAGGAGAAGAAAATTGAATCCCACGGACAGGGAGTAAGTGTTGACGGATAGGCAAGTCTGCCGGCATCGGATACCAGTGCTCATCTCCCAGTTAAGTTTGGCTTGTCAGATGTTTCGCGGGATGTTATTGATCCGTCGCAGGTTAATCGGTGGCTGCTGACAACTCCGCGGCAATGTGCCATGCATGGCTCGTGTTGTGGGCCCACTTGGATAATTTGCCCCACCAACACCGGCGGACTCATTTCTGGATTTTTGAGTCTTCCGGTGGGTGGTGCATTACATTCGTCTTCTCTCTTGGCATGATGCCCTCCACGCTGATGCTGATCAGGAGGCGAAATTCACACGATGAACCCATTAAAGGATGTGTGTGTGTGGCAATCAGCATCGGCAGCACTTATTATATGAACGCGTCTATCATCTCCATGAGGTACTTCACCCATGATACCTCTGCGGAGTCCTCCACCACCACCACCAACAATATTCCATCTGTGTGCACACCTTGACATTGTGATTGATTCCCTCAGCATCCTAGCATGATAATACTACTTTCTTTTGCCGCTGCATTCTACTGGTGCTTAAGCACGGCTGGCACTGTCTCCGGCGCAGAGAACTGCCCTCTTACGTGCTCTCGGGCTTACCCAAACCGAGTACGGCTTCGATGGATTGCTGACTTTGAATGGCCCACCCTGCCACCAGGATGACATCGCATCCCTTCGGCTGGTGGTCAAGTATGAAGCAGGCGAGTCCCTTCTCTTAAACCGCGAAAAACACATTTATTTCAGCGAACCTGACCATTCTTCCTTCTCATCCGATCGTGGGTTGTGATCCTCAGATGAACGTCTGCATGTTCTCATCTTGGACCAGCCCGGAAAGCGCTACCAAGTTCCTATGCTGCTGTTTCCACGCCCAGCAGCGAGCAATTCGTCCACTGTCTCCTCCGAGAAATCCACGCATCCCCTCGCCTTGACATACGAGACCGACCCTTTTTCATTCACTGTTTCCCGCCGGAGCACCCAAGAGGTTCTGTTCTCAACGAAATCCCATCCTATCATTTTCCGAGATCAACACCTGCAGATTGCTACTCAACTGTCTCCCCATTCCAATATCTATGGCTTGGGCGAGAGTACCGATACCTTTCAGATTAACTCGATGGAAATGGCACCCGGAGAACTATGTGGTGAGTTCTTGGAACATAATATTTATTTTTTAACGGTCTTGTTATAAGTCAACACTTTGCCTCCTCCGCAATCAGGGCACGAGATGCTTATGGAACACAAGGGAACAAATTTGTACGGGGCGCATCCGATATTCTACGATCACCGAGAGAGTGGGACGCATGGGGTATTTCTATTGAACTCGAATGGGATGGACATCACTCTGACGAAGGAAGCGGTTCAATACGACATCATTGGTAGGGCATCATCGTATTTGTTTCCCCCATCCAGGACCCCAGCTCGACTGATCACCAGATTCTTGATCTACCCGCGCCTCTCAAGGTGGCGTGCTGGATTTCTATTTCCTGGCAGGGCCCTCGCCGGTCAACGTCGCCGCCCAATACGCCGCGCTTGCCGGCCACCCTGCAATGATACCCTACTGGTCACTCGGCTTCCAGCAATGCAGATATGGATACTCAAGTATACACAGCCCCTCATCCTGCTCTGGAATATTCAAAACTGACCCAACTCGCGTTGTCGTACTCCTCGATAGACTACGTCGAAGTAGCCGAAGTCATAGCCAACTATTCCAAGGCGGGAATTCCGTTGGAGACAATGTGAGTCCCGTCATCCTGATAATAGCCAAGATAAAAACTGATTTCTCGGTTGTGTGTTACTTTGGCTTAGGTGGACCGACATTGATTACATGTATAAACGTCGCACTTTTACGCTGGACCCGGATTACTTCCCGCTGGAACGGATGCAGGAGATCGTCAAATCGCTTCATGAAAATGACCAACGCTATGGTCCGATCTCCTTCTTTTACATGGTCATTTTTGTGCCTAGTGTGACTGATTTTCTTGTGATTTCAGTCATGATGATTGATCCAGCCATAGCTCACCAGCCTGGAGACAAAGGAGTGTTTGACAGAGGCATGCAGGCCGACGTCTTCTCAAAGAGAAAGACGGGACATTGTTCCAGGGGTGGTCTGGGCAGGTAAGCCGGATATTCCCTACGTAGTAGCTGTGACTTCCTTAAACCGTCTCACATGTTGGCTTGTCGGCGCAGGCGTCAGTGTTTATCCCGACTGGTATCATCCGAATGCCACGGAATTCTGGACCAATGAGATTGTTAGATTTTTTATCCGACCAATGGCATCGACATCGATGGAATCTGGATCGACAGTGAGCCATTGTCCCTTGAGAGCCGATGACAGCTCAGGAAAAATAAACTGAGTTTCCGTGACATTTTGACTGCAAGTGAACGAGCCAGCCAACTTCGCCTTGCCCTGTGCCTATCCGTGCCACAATGCCACTTTATTGCCAGCTGCTCAAGCTGCCTCCTCTGGAAACCCGCCGGCACGAAAGGATCCCCCTCCGCCAAAAGATGTTCCTCTGCCTCTTAGAAACTCGCATGCCCGCCGAGGATTGGAGGACAACGGCCAATATCAAATCCACAACGCCGGCGGTGATCTCGCCAAAGGAACAATCCGCACCGATCTTGTTCATCACAATGGATTAACCGAGTAAGTCTCAGAGCAATCAACCATCGACGGTGTGTGATATGTCCTCGACTGAGTTATTGCCTTCCAAACTTAGGTATAACGTTCACAACTCTTCGGCACTCATATGTCTTGGATTACTCGCAAAGCAATGCTGCAGCGAAGGAGCAAGGTACGGCCACAAATAATCACTCGGTCTACTTTTGCGGGGCGGGCACATATGGTGCGTATCACTCTAACTAACTAAACAACGTGAAAATTAGCTTAATACTAACATGGATTTGGCCCCCCCCTTTTAGCCGCGCATTGGACGGGCGATAATCTTTCTGATTGGTTCCATTATCTATCTTCCATCACCGAAATCATGTCGTTTGCCGCGCTGTTCCAAGTTCCTCTCGTGGGTGCGGATGTGTGCGGATTTGGCTCTAGTACTACCGAGGAGCTGTGTGCCAGATGGGCTTCTTTGGGCGCCTTTACCCATTTTATCGGTGTGTTCAGCAACTTTCTATTTATTTCTCTCAGGAAGTCAACACTAAACTTGACGGGGATATGCTGCCTTCTCTTATATCATCATCCATGATCGACTAATTAGAAATCATAATGAGATGGGCATGGCGAGTCAAGAATTTTATCGATGGGAGAGTGTGGCCAGCTCTGCGCGAAATGCAATCAAGATTCGGTACAGCCTACTAGATTACTTCTACACTCACATGAGGAGACAAAGCCTCACTGGCGAGCCAGCCATCAAACCTCTGTGGTTGCTTATCCTCAAGACACGGCGACGTTTTCAATCGATAAGCAGTTTTTCTTTGGCGATTCTATCGTTAGTCTCTTCCCTCTTGATCTCCATCCCCAAGTATTTGAATTAAGCTCATCTCTCTTGGGGTTCTTCAGTTAGTCTCCCCGGTAACTGAGGCGAACTCTACAAGAGTCGAGGCGTATTTCCCGGAGTCTAAGGTACGAACCATGCCGTCCGTTTGTGTGACATTAGATAACCTGATGGCTCATTGGCACTGCTCCTGGCATGTTCAGTACACGGAGTTTTCTAGCCGCGAGATCGTAGAGGACTCAGGAATCACAGAGTTGAAGAATATTGAGATCGAACAGATACCCGTACACATCAAACCGGGCTCGATAATTCCAATCCGACAAGTTGCTAACGAGTCACAGCTTGCAATGACCACCACCGAGGTTAGGAAGAGATGCTTTGAGGTCAGTTAGCGCATATATCTTTATTTTATCATAAACATTACCGAGTCTGACGTTCATTGTGAATCTTGTGGGCCTTTTTTTTTTAGATCTTAGTGCTACCGGGGCGTTCCGGATCCGCCCAAGGCTCACTGTATCTGGACGACGGAGAATCGCTTGAGCCCGAGGCCGAAGAGACGGCGGAAATGGAGATGAAGTACGAGAAACATGTGTTGACGATATCGGGCAGGTTAGGCTCGAGGATCAAGGACATAAGCACTGCCGTTTGCCAGTGGACCTTCTCGGATATCCCCGACGTTGAGAAAGTCAAAGGGATACGCGTCATCGACAGTGATGAGCTGGAATCCGGCGCCCGCCTTCTCCCCGCGCATGTCGATAAAAAGACCCGGTCGGCCTACGCTCAAGGCAATTGGAAACTCACGCCAGGCATCAAGGTTGCATTGATGTACTGAAGCCTCTCGTGTAGCCTAGGTCTCCTTTCCATCGCTAATAACCTCTTCCAGCCTCGACTTCCTATCTCTTACATCTTGTAAGCCCGATTCCCATCCAACTCTGGCTTAGCATACTTGCCGCGTATGCAGGAAACTTGTATATATAACATTGGTCGATGAAGGCCAATTGCTTAAATTGAGGGTTGAGCTCCCTTTCCGTTGTTATCATTTCTTGATTGATTCTGAATATTCATTTTCTTATTAATCATTTTTTCACCACCACATTTTACCAACTTGTAATTAGTCTATATAACTAGTGGAGGCATTCATGCGTTGAGCGTCCAGATGTGATAAGCGGGGGGATGGGATATATGACTGATGGCATTTGAGAGCACGCTGGAACTAGCGCTTTCTTTGGCATTGAACAACAAGACATGCTCAGTTGGATACAGTTGTGCTCCCACAACGTGGTCAACTTATCCGATGGGACTCCATCATTGGATTTTAATTCACCATGCGGATGGAGAGCTTATTTAGGAGGGGAGGATGTAAGGCGGGAGAGTATGTAAGGGCACGCAGGCCCACGTAAAGAGGATACACCAGTTGGTTGCAATGGTGCCAGCGCAAGGGAGCTGGCTACACGCAGCTGATTATAGGAGGAGAACTAGGAGAAAATGCAGCAGTCTGCAGGGCGACTTGCAACTTTCCTTCGCCAGGTTCTCTCTGGCTTTGTGGACCTCAACATGATCTGCTTGTGCTGCCCCCTGCTTCATGGTGCGGGAAGTCCGAGGAGCTGAATCACATCACACACCCATCAGTAATCTCTCGCTGAGGCTGGAAGATGCACAAACAATCAGACGCAGATGTGGTGGGGCTGTTTGAAACAAACCTCTCCCTCCCCTCCAAGGTCAACGTGACTCGATACGAGCAGCTCAGCCGTCGAGGTGATATCAAGGTCGTGAAGTGGGTCTCTTCAAGGAGATGATGCTCTTGCGAGTCACCACTTCCCTATACTGATGGTATCTAATGGAAGTCTTCCCGTCGCCGAGCCGAAAACCACAAATCTGGACCCATGTTTCCAAGTCCGAAACGTTGTTTGGTGGCGAACATCATTGAGAATCAGGTTCCCACCACCAACTAGGAGTTAAGGATGTTAGGTTCAGAAGGGATAGATTCAGGAATCTGAGGGGACGGGAAGATCTCCAATCTTGATGGTATGAGAGTCTTCAGGAATCAGCAGGGCTCGCCCAAGAGATTTGTGAGGAGGAGGGTTCTGTGCAAAGCTTCGTCTTGCTCGCTGGCACACCCAACGGCGGCGAACATTCAACACCCGGCGCTGATACACTTGTGCCACACCCTGTGTTTCCTTCCATGTACGATGACTGTATTCTCCACTGTCTTCCGATTCTGGCGCATCAACTCAGTCACTTGACATCCCATTGTCAACCTCTCACGCTCCGCCGAGCCATTTAAACTTCCCCAGCCAACTGCGTCCACTCGTTTCCTCTTCCAACACTTAAATACCATCCACATCCAACTACTAATTTTCATATTCTCTCATTTTCTTTCCTCACTTTACAACCTTGGACTGGGTCATCCGATATTCAAGCATAAGCCCGCATTCCCGCTGAGACACTCTTTTTTACAGTAAGTGCATCCACCGGCGATCGCTTCGGCTCCACCTACCAATTAACCCGTCATAAAGTAGTATATAATCTATTCAACTTCTGACCACAAGCACCCCTGCTTCTTTCCATTCTTCTCTGACAGACGAACATGAATTTCAGTCGGATCGAAGCCTTGGTAGTAGTCCTTTCCCTCCTGGGGTAAGTCCTGCTCCCATTGGCTTCAACTGAAGAAAAAAAAAGTTTTTTTTTTTGCATCTCACAACTCACATCTCGCACAACAGATTCTCTGGCGCTCTCAGGGTTCTTCATCCCCGGGCACTACCCGCAGCCTCCTCCCAACCTGACGGCACTGTCCAGTCCAAGTCAATTAACAACGCCGCCACCACTACTCAGGCCACTCCCAGGAAAACCACTGGACGAAATTCCACCACCAACAATCTCTCCCAAGCTGGTCCCAACTCTGCCTACCCAGGTGACCATCCAGAATGGTAAGCCATCTCTCAAAGCAGCAATACCATCTCTCTAGGAATCTGTCTGAATTGTTCTTCTGTCCATCACCCTCTTTCCAAACAGGGCATACCTCAACGGCAAGACCTGGTGGATCGAAGATGCAACGCAGCAGGACCATGCCCGGTGAGTGGCTTCACCCTCAATAACATCAGCTCAATAACACGACAAACATGCTTACTCGACATGGTCTGTCAAAGATTCCATGCCTACCTTTCCATGTCAGCCTATGGTGACTACTCATCGCTTTGCCCATCCACATTCACCCGAGGCTTCACGGTCCTGGAATCTTTCAATGCTGGCGGCCAACAGGGCTACACCGCTTTGATCCCAGAAATGGTACAATTTTCCTTCTCATATCTTGCGCCCATCTCCCGTTGATTCACAACCCTTTTCACGATGATTTCTGCAGGAAAAAGTCGTCATTGTATTCCGAGGCTATGAGTGAGCACCCCGTTATTCCTAACCTCTAGTTTCCAAATCTCATTCAACTTGCTTCCTTTTGCTACTTTCCTTAGACAATTCGCGAAGCTGTTAGTATTCCCAAATTTCTCCATTGTGACATAATTAACTCACCCACGTGAGCTGAACATGGATTCGCCTCTGAATGACTATAATCAGCAATTGGACCCCAGTTTCGAGTGCGTCTCCTTTCTATTTTCATCGCGCGTGCAAGGTAGCAGTTCTTTCTTTTCGGGCTTTCAACCCGCTGACCTTTTTTCCCCATTGGATCACTTTCTCCAGTCGAAGATTTAGTTAGCGATTGCCAGGGATGCATGGTGGCTTCTGCAGTTAAGCAGCTCTACTTGGCCGCCAAAAAAGCCACAAAGAACTGGGCAATCGCTATTAAAACGGTCGCTGACACCGTAAGTTGTCACAATCTCAATTTATATGGATTGAGGCGGATCACATTCTCGCAATACCCTTCACACAACACGGCAGATAACACCCTCGCTCAAATGTTTTCTTTTCGTCATCGTCAGAAAAAAAGATTCTCCGTCACCGGTCACGGGGTTGGTGGCGCCGTCGCTGCTCTGGCCGGGCTTGATCTTGGATCAAAGGGATACGTGTGAGCAGCGGAGTCCCTTGTAACGCTTTTTTCCGGAAAAAACAATCTCACTTACGATGGGGCCTGTTTCCTACTCGAAATTTTTTTAGCCACTACTCGCATAACCAAGGAATGCCCCGTGCCTTAAACTGGAAGGCTATGCTCCGATACGACAACTTGTTCCAAGTCTTGGCTGGTCAGAGCTTGGTATCTGAAAACGACTTCATGGTCCAAGTAAGCCATCCGTCACAATCCTAGTTTTTTTCCCCCCGCGCGACCGAAGTGCTCATCGTTTTCACCCCCATTCTCCCCTCCCGTAATCAAACCTAGCTCGTACCAAAAGATCCCTTCTATCACATTGCCTCCAAAGTTAAAATTCTTGGCCCAAAACAGCAATACTTGATCGACTGCTATGGAAACAACGTATGTCTGGCTGGACGAATCTTATGTTTAATTCAGTTCTTTACACTGTGAAGTTGGGGTAGGGGGAAGATTTGACTTGAGAGGTTTTGTCTCACACAGGAAACCGAACGTGCACTGGCGACGGCTCTAATGTTCCCATCCACGACCTCTACTTTACTCCCAAGGGCCAGTGCGGTAGTGCCGACAAGGTAAGCCCACCCAGACTCTTTGCAGGAGATATCCGAACTTGGTCTGCAGTTTCTCATTCCGACCGTCTGTTAATTAACCCTTTTCTCCGTGTGATCATCAGGGCTGGTAATCTGTCTCATAAGTGCCGATTTACACTGCCTTCGCCGCAGTTTCACTCCTGTGTAATGCAGAATGATCCCCCCCCCCCCAGAAAAAAGAAAAAGAAAAAAAAAACCCTCCCGGGTGCTCGATTGACTTGAACTGGATATCGATCGACACAAGCCTTGGATAGTAAAATATACACAAGGACTTATATCTCAGCCGCTGGCCACTGCTCTAGATCCACTAATCGTACCGTTATTTTGTCAACCCGTGCTCTCTCCTTGAACCCGCAATTTTCCTCGAATTCTTTACTTTTCTGCTTGCTCTCTTCTATTATCTTCTTTTGGGGGCTCGAGTTCCCACGTCATCTCAGCAGATTTTCTTTCTTTTTTTTTTAAAAAAAAAAGAAATTAGTGATTGAGTCTTTATACACTCAATTGTCGTGTTCGAATAGTTTCTTGGACTGTTTCGTTTCTCGCGCTTGATGGTGTAATTAATCATGGACCTACCTCTGCATTCCGACCCGCAAGCATGTCATACATAAGCTTGTGAGCACTTTTATCACCTGGTCTTGCACGGCAGGGCTTTGGTCTGGTATGTAGGGCAAGGGCCATACAAGGGTGGTAATTGCGTCAAGACCTAGGAGCTCCCATATCTTCTATTTCTCAACACTTCGTACAATTTCGTTTGACCCAAATGTGCGCCAGATGCTTGGCTTCACGCTCGTTTTTTTTTTGTATTTTTTTTTCTCCCAGCCAAACTGGACTTTCGAGTGCGTACTAAAATGCGAGGTTATCTCCCGGCGCCTCCGATCGTTAGCCGGCGAAATTAAAATCTCAGACAGCCCATTGTTGTAACAGATGACAGTCAAAATAAGAACAAGCAGCTTCCACACTGGAGAAAGAAAACAGATGATCAAGGTCGTGTTCAAGTGTCCCCCCCCCCCCAAAAAAAAAAAAAAAAAAGAAAAACGTACAAATTAGGTCCCCCCTAGTCATCGCACATCGTTAGAAACCGAATGGTACACCTGCTTCCCCAGCAGTGGCTTGGCGAGCAACGTTTTTCCCGTTCCTGGGGGCCGGAGATCATGGCACCTTTGGGAATTTTCGCACCCAGCCTTTCATCTGTTGTGGTCAGGTTATAGAAGGATTTTGTCACATGAACCGAAAGGAAAAACACTAAGGAAGTTTGTCTGAGAGCTTATCTCTACTGTTGTTACAGCTATTTAAGTGAGGCATCTAGCTGTTACAGGCAAGAGTCAGCATTTTGACTTGTGCATACTCTTCAGCAGAATCTTTTAGCTCTCTCGTCAAAATGAGTACCTAACAGTTACCACCAGTCACTATAAACCTATCACACATTCTGCTCACCTCTAGTAGTGTAGTTCTCCCCATGACGACCTCAGATGAAGGTTAGGAAACACATAATCGGATGGAAAACGTGTTCAAAAAAACCAAAAGCAATTCCAACGCAGTGGAGTCTCATCTCCTAATGTGGGGGGTGGGTATATTGAACACACTTCAATAGAGTGGTGCGATGGGCAATCCATGGTTTTTCCCCATGGAGCGCCACAGTTGGGGCAACCTTTGCCGAAATACTGTAGCTCGATGTCGCATTTGCCGTGGTGATGCCGTATTGGGTCCGTAGGGAACGGACAGTAGATATACTCACCGCAAGGTGAGGTAATGTGGGTTGGGACGTCGAAGCCTTCGGTTCCGCAATCTGGACAGTATGGCGATATCGCCACATTGACCGTGAAATGAGCCATGTTGACACGAGCAAGCACTGCTGCGATTAGGGCTGTTGCTAGGTGCTTGGGTAACATTAAGGCTCGAACCTGGCTCTGCAGAGGATGATCTGGCGGTGTGATGCTGGGGGATGATTGATCGCACTGACAGCTGGGCCAGAGAGCGGGTATCCACCATGCTGGTCTCACGTTAGAGCATCCGCAACGGTTCTGCTAAACCGCGCGCTATGCTAATATAGCCCCAAAACATACCACATCGGGGTTGCTAAAATC
>SMGU01004182.1:0-11108 GCA_004348175.1 Puccinia novopanici
GCATAATTCCAAATAACCACATAATAGTATTAATACATCTCTTATCCACTATTATCATAGAAATACAATATGATTAATGTATTAATAATAGCACCAAACCTTTTTATCATTCAAAGGATAATTATATTGTATCTATATAATCAATGATATTCATTAGTTGTTATTATTATTGTTATACAAACTATCATAATCACTATAATAATTATTTATTATATTATTCTAGAATTAATAATATAATACTGGTAATTATTTATAGTATTCAAACTTAGTCTAGATTAACATAAGATAATTTAACTTATAGTAACAATATCAGTATTTTAACCAATATTAGTGACATGTATACCTTGAATTGTATGAGTTGTGTTATAATTAATTATAACATTTAATGAGCAATGAACAATTAATTAATTAATTACATTTATCATGAAAAATGTGGTATGAATTGAATATTCATTTGGATAATTAATATTGAATCATAACCACATTTTACATGGAGTTAATAGGTGCTGGAAGCGCTCACAACCAGTGAAAAATGATACATGTGCTCTAGAAAAATTACCACATGATTATTGAACTTAGCTTAACACTACCTTGCTCAAATCATGTGCTAATTAAATCTAACATTATCAACTTAATCTTCTTAAGGATAAATCACATGACCAGAACACCTGGAAGCGCCCCAGAACTGCTAAAACTCTATTAAAATGCCTCATAGAACCCTCAAATGTCCACAAGGTGATACATGTGTTCATGAGTGCCCTGGTTACTACACAAGGACACCCCAGATTCTACTGAGATGCTCTGCTAACTATACAGAGGTCCCTGGTGCTCACACTGAGCGCTTCTGAGGCCTGTAGAATATTTAAAGACCTGTATTCCTCTGGTTTGTCCCCCAGAGTTTTACCCATACAGAATAGTCATACCAGCTTGTTTATTTACCACCAATAAATATTCAACACAGTAGCTCTGCTCAGTGTTTTTGCCACTGGACCAGGTTTATATAGTCCACCATCTCTTACACTGTCCCTGTCTACTTTGGCATATTCTTACACCAACCACAAGCCTGAACAGTACTGTGACTCTTGTCCCAGTTGTTATCTGTTCCCTTGTGAAAACTCCCCAAGTAAGTGTTACACTTACCAATTCCCTGTCTTTAAACAGCAGGAAGAATCCATTTGATTAAGTTCTTGGATTTCCCTCCCTGTACAAGGTTGAGAAGAAGCATCAGTCACTGACTGAAAGTCTTATTACCCTTTTACCTTGTCCCATCACAGAAAACCCATCACCAAATCATCTTTGCCATCACTCAGAGCACAACCAAGTGCCTTTCTATACTTGGTTAGTAGCATAGAGCCTGACAAACCCCCTATTGAAAATCAGCAACCCCCGCTCCTATGGCTCATACACCAGTGCCCGCTCCACTCAACACACAATGGTTTGAAGCAGAAGCTTACAACCCTCCTCTAACCAACCCAGATTGGGTCCAAATTTGAGTGTTGACAATTTCTCTGCAGTGATGCCACTTGTTGAAATGTGTTGAGTTTTTGAATTTGAAGTCAAGGAAAAGACAGATGAAGAAGTTTTAGGTTGGGACATAGTCACTCTGAAGAGGGGCACCGGACTGGCTCAAGGAGGCATGGAAAAAGAAGGTGGAGAACCAATGATGAAATTGCTTGTGTTGAGGCTAAATTTATAGAATAAATACAAGCAGGCTAAAATGAGGTTGAGAGAAAAGAAAAAGGAATATTCATAATCAATCAAGGAAGGATTTAGAAAAGAATTCAGAAAATATATAGAGCTTGAGTCAAAGATAGAGGCTACTACACAGGGTTCAAAGACTATAAGGTGTGCCTGGACAATGAAAAACAAACTACGTTCATATTCATGATTAAGTCTAAATGCTCTTGAATTGATTACGAAAATACTGATAATAAACTAGGATAAGAAAAGGAAGGGGTTCAGGGATGAGTAGGACAGAGAAGAAATTCCAACAGAATGCACTGCAAAAAAAACTGGCTCAACTACCTGCAGTTGACATGCAGAAACTCCAAGGAAGCTTGTGGTGTTACTCAAACCTTTCTCCAAGAATGATTCAACAAAACTTTGATGCACAGTGACTGTGCGTGCTGCACAGTGATTGTGCCAACAAATCTACATATGCAGACAGGTGGAGTTTGGATGGCAGCTTAGCTGAAGCATTCTGCATGTCAACTGCAGGCAGTTGACTGAGTTTTTTTTGCAGTGATGAACTCTGGCAGTCTCTCTTGAAGAGGAGTGGCAAACAGAGCCCATCCCCACCACATTTCCCTGAGTGGTGGATTGGGATTTTAAGGCACTGGCTCATTACACGGCATGACTTTCCTTGCTGCCAGTTTGTACTTCCTGCTACTTAAGACTGGGACACAAACTTCACCCCCGTGGAATTCCATCGGTGGTACACCCTGGGGTGCAGGGTCCAGGATGGGGATCAAGATACCCCCAAAAACCTGGGTGTCTGGGACGCTTGCTTGGGACCAGTGAATTTCAAAGAGATAATAAAAATAAATGTTTCATTGTTTCATTGTTTTATTGTTTTATTGTTTTTTTTTTTTTTTTTTTTTTTTTTTTTTTTTTTTGAGGCAAAGAAAGACTATGTACAGTGCCCAGAATTAAGTTTACAACAATAACAAAAAAAAGAAGAATAAAATAGAAGGAAAGGGACAAAAATAACAAAAATTTGGGGAGGGGTACATTGAAGAGTTGGGGAAACAATAATTGAAAAGACTGTCAGCCTTAGAGATACTCCAGAGTATCCAAAAGCCTGAATATCTGTAATAATAGTATTTTATCTCATTTAATATTGATAAATACTTGAATATTATTTTAGAAATGGATTTATCATGTAATGTTACCTAGGTTTACCCACTGGGCCTACCCCAAAATTCCTACTCCTTCTGGTACTTTGTCACAACTCAAAGTACCATAAGAAGTATTAAGATTAATCATTGCTGTTGACTGTGCAGTAAATATGTACATAACTTAGTTACATATAATATGTAAATGAAAATAATGTCATATGTACATAAAATAAGAAATGAATACATTTCAAATCTTATTTAAACAATGAGAGAGGAGATTTAGCTGGATTTCAATTATAATACAATCCCAATTGTATACAAGTAGATTTTAGTACAATTTCAATAGTAATATAATTGAGATTAGAGCAACCTGAGAAAGTTCCACATGAACAGTCTGTGAGAACTTATTCCAATTCATGCTATTCAATTAGTTGACACATGATGTGATTGGTTATAACAATGCATCATGATGCCATGGGGACATAGAATGAATTGAAGCACTCAAAATAAACTATGATTGTGCAAGATGACACCATAATAGCATCATTTGATGTGAGAATGGTGCAATACACCTTAAGTCCTTCCTGTAGCTTCCTGGGAGACTTTTAGAATATAAAAGGTGGCCTTCTTTGGCCTTGAGATGGAACCTCAGTGATTCACCCTAGCATACAATAGTAAGTGCTTTGAATTCCCTCCTCCTACTTTTAGAGAAGTGTTTACATCTCCCCATCACACTACCTTTTTATCACTGGAACTTTAGTCTGTCTTATTAAAATCCTCATTTAAAAGCTTTCTTTAGATCCTTAAAAGTAGTTGCTGCAAGACTACCACCTCTGACAAGTAGCCAATCAGTTCAAGTGCTTGCCAGCTACTCTTAACAGCTCTGTTGTTACCTTGATATAAGCACAGTTAATCCTTCTGTCACCTCTGTCTCCTTCACTTGTATATCAAGTAATTTGATCTTAAGAGGTATCTCCTACCTTAAGCCATCCTAGATTGGGCCACCAGGGGACTATAATTTAACAAGTGTATTTATACACCTGGTAGATTAGAGAGTAATCTCATCTTTTAATAATTTCAGCACAGTGATAATACTTGAAATATCAATTGGATCCCCAAGTTTCATACACATAGCTGACAAAGACCTTCAGCATTTTTTTTTTTTTTTTTTTTTAGTACTGGCCAATGTGAAAGTTATTAAATATTAAGAAAAAAAAATATGAAAAAATAGTCAGTGTGTAGCAGAGAACATGGTGAGAATGATAAAAAAAAAAAAAAAAAACAGACCTTTAATTACAAATCACTAAGCTTCATCCTATGGTTGGCTTTGAGGCATTGCTAAAGTTCTTGCAAATCCCGGTTGCTTGTCTTGCAAGGGCGGACGGATTGTTTATCTGTCTCACAGGTCACTCGGGCTCAGTGCTGCTCCAGAATTGAGTTGACTGTTGTTCTTGGCAGCTTCAATACTGGTAGCTGGAATGGCCAAAAGTTGACAGGTCATTTTTGATAGAATCGGAAATGTTTTCTGTTGAGAAGCCCAGTAGGCAAGTGTCTTGGTCTCCTTTGGCTTGGGGTCTTCTTTGAGATAGGTTTTCCTTTTATACCCTCCAGGTTTCTTGATTCAAGTTGGGGATTCCATACTTGGTTGAAAAATCATGGTTCTGTTCCTAGGCAATTTCAGAAGGGACCAAATACATTAAGCACTGATCAATGTGTTTTGGGATGGGAGCTTGTCCCAAAGAACACTATCAAAAATAAATTTTTCATTGGATAATACTCTTAAATGTGTGTTAAAATCAAGATTAGGAGGGATAAATAGACATGAGTTGGATTTTTGATGACTTAACTCCAGATTTTCCAGCATCAGTTGCTTGGGAAAACCCAATGCCTCTCATTAAACCAGTGAGGTGGTTGGTGTTGGTTCAGTTGAGGGACATTTTGTAAATGTCAGAGACAATTTCAGAGAGGTTAGGTTGCTTGTAAAAGGAGTGATTGGCAACAATAATTAAATTTGGAATTCCTCCTTGTGTCAGGATCCATTGTATGGAACATCTCCCAGGGATTGGAAGGTGGACCAAGTGTTTGGTGGAGTATGGTTGGGCAGAGGGTGAGATCCTGATTAGGTGTGCTTTGGTTGCAGAGTTGCCTAATTCCCTTCTCTCAGGTTTGGAAAACTTCTTTGAAGTTCTAGAGGCATATAAGTGTAGTTGAATTTTTCAGAATGGTCTTTCAGATACCAAGGAGTTGGCCCAGCTTCATCTCCAATGGCCCCTGAGTCATTGTGACCCTGGCTCATGGCCCTGAGCCACCTTTCACAACATTACACAGACCTGTCAGTCAACCCTCTGCAGTGGACTCGCCAAATCTAGCGACCCACCAAAGACCTGGACCCATTCTCTCATTGCCAAAAATGGAGCAGCTTGTGCTCCACTTCATGGAAGACAATAACGACAAAATCATTGGACTTCTGATCAATACATACCTCCTCAACATCCTCAAAGGCAAAAAAAAAAAAAAAATGGGGCAGATCAATTGAAGGCAGAATGACAATTGACCAAAACCAACTTCAAAGCAATTGCCAACTTTTCAACGATTATTTCAGCCCAAATCTGGTTTACCCAGAATTTATGTTTTGCTAAAGATTCCTAATGCAAGTTTAACTCTTTCAAAGAATCCTTCAAGACATCCAAACCCACAACAACTATTTTGATCAAAAACACGATGCTGCAGGAAGATTGGGTTTCTCCCCATATCAAAAACTGACTTTGGACTTGAGGATAATGGCCTATGGCTGTAGCGCAGATTCAGTTGATGAATACACTCAAATGGGTAAGTCTGTTTTGTGGCCTTCTTTCCTCTCATTTTATTCCATGTACTAATTAGATTTTTTTTATTAAACTAGGTGAGAGCACCTTGCTTGAATGCTTAAAATGATTCTGTACTACAGTGGTCTCTATCTACAAGGACAAATACCCAAGAGCTCCAAATGAAGCCAACCTCAAACGTCTATTGAAAGTTGCTGAAGAACATGGATTTCCTGGAATGTTAGGCTTGCTTGATTGCATGCATTGGACCTGGAAGAACTGTCCAATGGCTCACCATGGACAGTATACTGGGAAAGAAAAGAACCAACTGTGATTTTAGAGGCTGTTGCATCCTACAACCTTTGGTTTTGGCACGCTTTTTTTGGCCTTCCAGGATCGCTAAATGATATCAACTTCCTCAACAAGTCACCCATTTTCAAAAAGCTTCAAAATGGTGAAGGCCAACAACTATCTTTCAAGGTTAACGGCAATGAATATTTGATGGGATACTACCTCTCAGATGGTATTTATCCACCATGGGCAACACTGGTACAAACCATTTCCAACCCTGTTGGAAAAAAAAATAAGCACTTTGCCAAGTTTCAGGAAGCCTACCAAAAGGATGTGGAACGCGCTTTTGGGGTCCTGCAGCTTTGATTTGCAATTTTTTGCAATCCCAGGCAACTTTGGAGGCTAGATGATCTTTTGACAATCATGATAGCGGCAATTATATTGCACAACTGATTGTTGAAGAAAAACACAAAAAATCGATGGAAAATTTAATTAAATATCATCAAATGAATGGGTCATCAAGCAAACCCCCTCATCAACACCAAAAACTGACTTTCAGATGTTTTTGCTATTTATTCTTAAGACAATCATGAAAACTAGCCTGTTGTGGGCAGCAACATGATGTGCAATGAGAACAAAGATTTCCATCCACATCATGACAAGCCTGTACCATTTTGATTAATTCCACTGAAATTGTTATGGGACATCATACCTTGTCATTGTCAAATATTTCAAAAAGTTGTTTAGTCCACCATCACACTGAGAGACCCAGTCCTCCTGAAAGGGGCAGGCTTGCCAAGCAGAAGAGTCATTTCATACATGTGCCATTTGCTCCAAATCTCCAAACAACATGGTTGAGAAAGTACTTGTCAAATTTGGGCAAAAGTGTCAACACAGCACATGGGAGTCTCATTCCATCTTGGATCTAGTCTCCTCCAAGCAAGATATACATGGGTATGGTTAGTCCTGTATTGGGATAGTTTATCCTGTTACTCTCAGCCAGGACTGGAATCCCACAATGCTGCTCTTGCTCCATGGTGATTCCCCAATTGGGATTGATTTTTGCAGCTACTTTTGTTCTCAGGCTTAAATAGACAAAGAGAGCAATGATGATGTAATAGAAAAGGATAATTAAGAAATACAACAATGACATCATGAGCAACAGTCCTGAAACGTCTTGACAATGCCCTGAAATGCTTTGATGAAAATGAACTAAGGTCCTTTTTGATGTTGAAATTGATGTGCATGATAGATTCTATTTGAATGTGATACTACTTACACCAACAGAAATTGCATGTTTGATTGCAGTAGCTAAGGCTGCTGATGAGGTTTCATTACTTCTCCAGACCCAATCATCCTCAAATTTATGGCTTTCTAAACCAATTGTGATTTTGTTTTGATCTAGACCCCATTGATTGAGCAGTATGCAATGTGCGCTTTCTGTTCCACTTTAGATGCAGTTCCACTAGCACTGGCGGAGAACTTGGGACTCTCACCCATTAAAACTCTGGCAGAAATCAAGATTTGTCAGATTGAGGAACAGAACCCCAACCTCAGAACTGATTTTTTCAGAATGGGAACAAATGGTTAGTATTTGACAAAAAAATGGGATTTGGTTGCCTCTTCTAATATTTTTTTTCCATTTGGTAGACCAGAAGGATCAGTTTGTCATTGACCCCCTGATATCCAAACAACAGCAATAAGACGGTTCACATAGGACAATTTTAGAAAATAAGTAATCAAACGTCAGCAGGCCTCCCCACCAAATAGTTGAGCATTGGGTCAAAGCTTGCTGACAGTCTCCAGATTTAAGCCTATGTGAACCATCCTATTGGCTGTACTACAATTTCAAAATGCAAGAAGGGTACAGTCTTGTAAGGGTGTTTTTTGCTGCGTTAACTTTCTACTGTGTTTTATTTCATTTTCCTCCAAAATGATGCCGAAGCCCGTTTATTTTTTTTTTGTTTGAAAACCAAAATGAAGAAAGTAAAAATAGAAAGTAAGCTTGGAAAACAATTAAGAAAAACATTTCAACAAAAAGTCAAAAACTGTGTATAATAATTGGACCGTTAATCATTGGAAGGGAACCAAAACTTTGCGCTGTAGGAGGAAAAATGGAGCTTATATAAGAGCTTTTTACATCGGAACAGATGCACAGATTTATCAGAGGACCTCTTTCTATACTAACACCAACTAGAACAAACAATTTACACAAAAAAAAAGTGAAACATTGGCGGAAGGGTGGGACATTAAAATGTATCGTATTGAGGAAAATTTTTTTTAAAAAAAGGTTGCTAGCTTAGAGGTCGAGCTGCTCGCCCTGTAGATGAATTTGCCGGCTGCTACTTCCAACCATGAAGGTGAACTTTCCCTTGGGAATCTTCCACGATTGAGTGACAACATCCCTATAACGCAAGATGAGACATGGATCAGTCTCTCAGCGCATGATGGCGAATAAAGGGGGCTTCATTTACCAGTACGACAGATCTTTCTTTCGGAGATCCATAGATACGGTTTTGCTTTGTCCTTGGCTCAACCAAACCCTTTCGAAGCCTCTCAAGACCTTCGGTGGCTCATTCACTTCACTCGGGAAGCCAACATACAGCTGTCAACACGTGTAAGGAGAGAGTTCAGGGAGGTAAGTGATCGAGTTAATCCTGGTCAAGCATTGTGTTAGCCGGAAAAACCGACGTACTTGGGCAACCTCGTTTCCAGCAAGGTGACCGGTGTTGGTTATCTGGAATGCCACGGTGAGGAATTTTTCGTACAGATCTGGAGCGTTTGATGAGGACTTTTCCAAGGAAATCAATTTTTGTGATGAAGACGTAGACTGGGAGGAAGTCTTGGCTGGCTTGGAGATCTTCAAGGCAGTGTACTTGAACGTCGTGTAAGACAAACCGAACCCGTATTCGAATCGAGGCTAAAAAAAAAAAAAAGAGCAGACAGACATCACAACCAACAACAGATAGTGTCAGCCTCAGACGAATGCATTGGGAAGTTTCATGAACATCACCCACTTCAATATTGTGGGCATCAAAATGACGGTAATCAATTTGCAGCTGTTCCGAGTAGGTGATCTGAGGGACGTCCATAGAAGAGTTGTAAAGCACGTCCGCAGGGTAATCCGACCGTTTCTTGGCAATGGTGTAAGGAAGTCTTGCTGACTGGAATCACAATTGGAAAACATCAGTGACGGAAGCTTTATGGCATATAGAGAAAGCAAGCCATAACCAGCAAGATAAAAGATCCCCATGACAGAAAAAAGGACACGACGCTTAACTGGATTAACTTGGCCCCATAATATGTCAACCTCTGAGTTACCACTTTCCTGTCCTGGCGGCCGGCCATCAGAACAGCCGTCACATTGGGATGATCGATCCAAGCTTCCATGTCGACTGTACCGACAGAATGAATGACGACGACGGTGTTATTACAAACTTGGGCGGTTTTGAGGATCAGGTCATCGCCATTGTGCCACAGACTCAAGTTGTTTCGGTCGCCCGCATTTCCGTCGACAGTCATGTAGCCTTCACCTGAATCGGAGCTGACATGCACAATGGCCACGTCGGCTGGTAGGCTGGCGTTGCCAATTTGCTCGTAGGCATAATCGTCAAAGATCGACTGGTATGAGATTGAAGGATTCGATTCCCTCAGGTGGTTCTGGATGGCCGTGGCTGGTGAAATCAAGTACGGAAAGTTGGCTGTACCGGAACCCCATCCCACAGCTAAGGTACCATTGTTACATCCCCTGTCAGTGCACGAGTTAATACCAGTGGGATTATCGCCCGCATCACTGCCCACAACTACGACTGTTCTCAAATCCTTTGGTGGCTTCAAGGGCAAGGTGTGATTAACGTTCTTGAGGAGGATCGTTGATGCGGCACCGATTTCGCGGATTAGTTTGTGGTGGTCGGCTTGTACATTGACATGCTGGTTTAAACTAGCCTGTTCTTCGGGGGTCCCTTGTCCAAAACTAATAAAGTTCAGCCTTGGGTAATCTTCCTTGTCTTGACCATTCTTGTAATAAGTCGACATGACGCGAGTGACCATATCGTCGAGCCTCTGAATGGGTACGGAGCCATTGTTGACGGCCTCGATCATCCTCAAGCCCCAGTAAGAGCTGTTGGCGGTGGAAGGGTTGGCTTCTGAGGGTTGGCCGTAGGCCATGAATCCGGGCATATTGAGGTCAGCACCGGCCAAAGCCGTCCTGACACCTGAGGCAGCCGCCGCCCAATCTGTGACCATGACACCTTGAAATTGATATTCCTCTTTGACGACCCCGTTCATCAGTTTGGAGTTTTCGCATGCATGGGTTTGGTTGATTCGATTGTATGAACACATGATGTAGTCCACCTGCACACGAATTGCTTCGGCAAAAGGCCAATCATATAGCTCGCCTGTCATTTTCAGAGATATCAGAATAAGACGATATCATTAAAAGACAGAAGGGTATCAAGAGGCTTCAACTCACGAAAAGTACGATCATCGATGTTAGAGCTGGAGGTTTTGCCACCGCTTCCGCCTCGAAAGTGCTCTTGCTCATTGCCAAGATAATGCTTGACGCAAGCGGAAGCTCGAGTGGATTGTATACCGAGAACGCCTTGAACGGTAGCAACGCCTGCCATGTAGGGGTCGGCTCCCGGACCTAGACAGACGACCCGACCTCCGTCAGACCAACTAAAAAGGCTTGAGGATCACTGTGGAAGTACTCACCTTCCCAGCCACGCCCGGCTGCAGGTGCTCTGATCAAGTTGGTCATGGGTGCTGAACGAAAAAGTATAAATAATTCAACATTTGAGTTTCCAATGATTTCTGTTGGAATGTTTGTTGAAAAAAACATCCTCTTACCAAGTACAACGTTGACACCCTTCCCCTTGAACTCCCTGGCTAATGCTTGAGCGCGCTTGAACATCAGATCCTTGTCGAAGGTGGCGGCGGTATTGATAGCAGCGGGAAAAACAGAATTGAAATCTGTGAAACGAATCCCAGCCGGGGAATCTTGTAAACATATCGGGTCGTTGAAGCCCAACCTGGGCACGGTTCCCGTTTCTCCGAGACACCGGCCTTGAATTCCTGCGCCGGTAGTCAAATTGACTGGATGGGACATTCATGGCAATGCAGTGAGTTTAATCGTTTTATTTTGATTTTTTATTTTCAGAAATAAAATAAAATAAAT
>SMGU01004185.1:0-12642 GCA_004348175.1 Puccinia novopanici
CAAAGCATTTCAGGCGGTACTCATAGCTCTCGGTGAGCACTTGTTCTAAGCCAAGCGAGTCTGCAAATTTAAAAAAAAAAAAAGAAAATAAAATAAAATAAAATAAAAGAAAAATATCTGTGAGAAGACTGGGTCGCGGCTAGATAAAAGATGGGACCCACCTTTCCCTGAAGCTTTCCTCTTGGGGGCCACCCGAGCAGCTGCAGAGGAGACATCATCTGCAGCTGCTTGGTCATTCCCCGGCGCTTGGTCATTCCCCGGCGCTTGGTCATTCCCGGGCTCAGGAGTCTCATTGGATGTGGTGTTGCGACGGATGTTGGGCATAGTGTTGTCGGTGGACTCTTGGGTGACAGGTGGGTTGGCGCAGGTCCGCAGCGCCATTATGGGATGTAACTCATCCCAGTACCTACACATTTTCAACAGTGCGGCTGGGATGAGGTGTCAGTAGGGCCATTAATAATTAAACCAATGAAATGACTCACCTGGGAGGGTAGTAGTCCCATTCTCAAGGTCGTCGTCCACAAGGCCGGCACCGGAGCCGCGAAGGAAGTCGCTTGCCTTGCCGTAGGAGGCTTGGAGCTCCTGAATTTTAGTTTGCACGCCTTTGCTGTCCCGGTGATTGATCCCGGCAGCAACCATCTCAGCAACTATCTCGTTCGCAAGCGCGGCTTTTGTGGCCCCTGACTTGGTGTCGCCGCGCCATCGCTGGTAATTGCCATCAACGGCAAGCCAGTCCAGTAGAATTCGTATGCTGGATAGCCCGTCGCGGCCATCCTTGTCCCAAGATACGGGGGGCTTCTTTTGCCTTGACTGTGGAGTTTGGCTGGCGGGGGTTGGGGTGGGCGTGGCCGGGTTGGATTGTTTGCGGGGCATTCTGGATTCTGGATTTGATGGGGGTGGTGTTTTGGTTGTCCGCCTGTTGGCTTGGTGCTGATTTTTTGGTGGGTTGTTCTTTTGTGGCGGGTTGCTACGTGTAGGGTTTAAAAAAAAATGGTTGGTGCGGGTGGTTATCGGCAGAAACAATCAGAAAGGAGTTTTTGCCGTGGTTCCTGCTCCTGCACCTGCTCCTCCTGGGGCGGTTTGGGCAGAAGGACGGCAGGGCCCCAGGACCCAAAATCAGGAAAAAAAAATTCCTGGATTTGGGTCCTGCACGGCCTCCTGGGGGGAACTTTGAAACCCCCTATTGCAGATGTGCTCATTATCAGGAGGCAGACAGTCCTCAGGTGTGCAGTGAGGATGAGGGAGGGGAGGGGGGTGAAGTTGAAGGGGTCATAGGGAAGCCGCTCACCAATCGACAAATCAAACACCGTGCCTACAAAGCAAAATGCCAGAAAGAAAGACATCTCAAAGCCAACCTGAACCTCTCCGGAGTTGCCCATCTTCCTGTCCACATCTCCAATCCTAACCCAAACGCCATGATTCAATTCTTCAACAAATCCTTCATCTGCTGGGCAGACCAATCCTGGGAAACTGTGGTTGCTGTTGTTAAATTTCATCCCTTTGCAACCATGGATCCATCTCTCAAATCCCAATACCAACGTCTTAGTCAACATCTCATCAAACAATCCACATATCAAACTCCGAACATGTGAGCACACTTGATGCCAGGAACAAGATTCCTCTAGCTACAAGGGCCACAAGAATTCGAGTAAAACCTTGAAAATGTTATATATTAAGTTTTTAAGAAGTTTTGGTTAATTTTTGAAGGGTTTATTAATTTTTATAATAAAAGAAATGGCCAAAAAATAGCCAAAAGTAGGAAAAACAGAGGGGCCTGCAAGCAGGGGTGTTTAAGGTGCCCTCTGGGGTAAAGACCTGGGTTACAGGGGTGTTTTGACGAAACTGGGGCCTGTATAACAGGTGTTTTTAAGATGCCCAGGGGATGATTAAGGACTAAAGGTAGTAGGAATTATTATATATAATAATTCCTACAGGACTAATCCTTGCACAAAAGGGCCAGGGGGGTGGAATGGTGTGTAATAGGGGCTTTTGTGACGATGAGAGGAAGGGGAGGGACTCACTGGTATAGCTTATAAGGCTGGGCACTGGTTGTAGTAACTGGTGACAAGTACTGAATAAGCTGTTTACTGGAAGTGGACTGGGGAATCCTTCAAAGGGGAGAGAGGGGAGCTCTTTTAAGGCTGTTCTGATGCCTTTGGGACAAATTCAGAGTCCCCTCAGAGTGTTTGGACTTGCTACAGTACCATCAGGGCTGTATTTAGACAGTAGTAATACTCAATATTGACTAAATAGAGTCACATGGTAAGTCACATGCTGTGGCTTGTCACACTATGTGGTTGGATACCACTGTTCTGGGGTCTTTGGGACGAAGCCAGAGTTCTCTCATAATGTTTGGACTAGTTACCATAATTTAGTGGCTGTAGCTAGTACACAAATGTGGCTAAAATAGTACCATATGGTGTGTCACATGTTGTGGCTTGTCACACAATGTGGTTATTTGTACTAAGAGGCTTGTTAATAGTCTGGAAATTTTTTATGGAACTATTTGGACACTTCCATGTGCTCATAGCTGGTACAGAACTAGTATAGAATTCATATTTATACTTGTTGTGGCACATTTGGCCCACTTGGAGACATGTAGTAACTATGTAGAAGATGCTACAAGTTTCTATGGCTTTTAATCAATTTTCCTGTGTATTTTTATTTCGTTCACATGTCTGTGTAATGTTATAGCTTTGCTGTGACATATCTGAGTAGATGATTATTTTATTAGAGTAGTTCTTTCTTGTTATAATAAAGTAGGTGAAGGGTCAATCCTATGGTTATGTGTATAGTGAGTGACCCTAGGTTATTTTATGCGTAGAATTCATTGGTGCAATAATATTTGATTATTTATTGCATCAACTATGAGTTTTGTTAGAATATGTTTAAATTAATTTATTATTATTTAATGAGAGAATAATATGTTGGCTTGCTCTACATAGTAGCAAGCTGACAGAACAAGTCAAATGGACCACAATATGCTGGGAATATGTTTAGTCTTGGATGGCGAAAGGGATATGAATCTGAATCCAAAATTGGGACGACAGGAATAGCAGCAAAGGTTGCCAAGGATCCAGAGGGATATTGCCAACTCCAAACCCAGGTACCAGAACATCAAACTTTTATTGGCAAACTTTTTTACTTGGTTTCTGGTCCTCTATTTGATGAAGTCAAGCAGCAACATAATGCCCTCAATGCGCCTGGATTGGAACCAAACTTCAAAGAGGATCCTGACGGTTTTACTTGCCATTTATCCTTCAATATCTCAGACTTTGCCAACTTACCCCACAAAGATGATGACGCCTCACCCTTCACCTTTGTCATGTGGATCCCAATTGACCAGACCACTGGGAACTTGGTTGAAGAAAACTTGGAAGTGCAAGGGGGTGAATTTGTTTTTCCAGATGATTCATGTGGTATTAACTTTTCAGGTTTCAATGGCATTGTTGAGTGTGCCTGGAAAGCCACTCAATATTCTCACCTAACTCTTCCTTCTTATACTCCTTCTCACTCCCTAAATACTTTTATGGGTCTATCTTGCCAGCTCCCCAAGAAGACTCAAGAAGCCCTGAAAAAAATCAAAGACAAATACTACTAAAATCATCCCAATAAAAGCCACTGGGGTATTAGGGATATGAATAAGATTGTTTCAGACTCAGCGGCTTATAATCAAAAATAATTTCTCTCTTGTTTTTATTTTTCATCTCTCCATTTGTCTTTGAAATAAAAATGATTTCATAAAGCTTTCAAAAAACTACTTGAAAAAATTTGCAAGACGCTCAATCTCTTCCGTGCTTTTCCCACTGACAACACACTGAGTAACCAGATCATACTTTTTACCAATGTGTTCTTGTGAAGCCAAACGATCCAACTTGGCCATCTCAAAGCTCCTATCTTTCTCCTTTTCTTCCTTCTCCCAGTTGAGCTTTTTCTCCTCCAGCTTGATCCCGTAATCCCACTTCTTCTCCTTGAGCTTGACTCCATGATCCCATTTCTTCTCTTCCAGTGTGATCGAGTTATTAAATTTTTTCTCTTCAAGTTCTACCCCCTTCTCATTGTTTTTGATTTGCCGCTTGAATTTTAGCATCTCAAAGGTGAGCCCATCTTGGGCAACTTGCGCCTTTCCTAAGCATTTTTGTGGAGTAATTGAAAGTCAGTTTATGATCCATGAAATGTTTGTTTCTAAAAACGAATGTGATCACCTGCTTCTCTCTTAGAGGAATATTCCTCGTATGATTTGAATGGATTGGGAGGTTCCTTTGGTGTGCCTCGGCTCTTGGGGTTGATGTTCTGAGATTTTGATGCCCTTCTTTTTCCTTTTGAAGTGTCTTTGGGAGTATGTTTTTCAGGAGATTGAATCACCTTTTCAGGTGATTCATCTTGAGAGGATTCATCCAATGCACGCTCTGAGGGGGTGAGTTGGGCTAACATGTGATCATGTCATTTGGTTTTTCGCTTTTTGGTCTTGTTTCTGGGGTCTTGAATCACATCAGAGGGCAAGAAGTCAGGGGAGCTTGCAGGGTCTTTTTCTTGCACTGGTGAGTCGTTATTGTTTCCAGTGCGGCCCCTTTTATTTGTATCACCGGCAGGTTGATTGTCTTCTTGGTTTCCTTGGCCATCCTCACTCTAGATCAGAAAAGAGAAATCATTAGTTTTCTGTTTTATAACTCAGTTTCTGTATTTTGAATCGTTTAATGCACCTTATCTGCTTCATCATTCTGATCGTTCTCCACTTCTTTATCACTTGCCTCAGATTTATCTGCATTCTCAACCTGAACTCACGAGCAATTCAATAAGATGAATGGGTAAGTTGCCTTTAAATTATTTTAAGAACTAGTGGAAATACATACAGAATCACCATTGCTATCTGTGTCACTGCTTCTAACATCGTTTCCAGCTGCCTCAGAAGTGGATGATGGTGTGGATTCTTTGTCACCTTGGGCATCGACCTTGAACCAAGGGTTGACGAATGCTCAATCTCCCATCAACTCGTTCATTGCATGATAGTGGGGACACATGCTTTCAAGCTTCTCATTGATTGTACTGATACCCGCCTTTTGATCTTCATCCATCAATCCAAAACCTGTGGAGATTGATTTGGTGTGGACTTTCTTGTACTTGTCTTTGTAGGTGTTGAATCGATCCTTCATCTGACGGGGGGTTAGGTTGATTTTTGTGGCGGATTGATTTCGAAGATTGATAGCCATCATCTCAAAGCCATTGATTTTTACCTTTGGCTGGTCGTCCAACAGCAGGAGCTTTACCAGTTCCAAAGCAGGCATTGTAATTCTTTTTGACCTTGAGCCATTCGATGATTATGAGTTAATCGTCTTTCTTCAAGTGACCAGCATTTTTGTCAGCATCATTGTCTGCAGAGGAATCATCACCTCAGGTTTTCTTGGACTTTCGTCGGATGGCTGGCCTCTTGGGTTGATTTCTTGGATGCAGGAGTTGATTTCTTGGGAATGGGGGTAGCTTTCTTTGATGTTGTTTTTTTTTTGATGGGATTTATTTTTGGGAGGCATGATTCTGGAAAGGGCAAGAAATAAGTATGGGATTAGTTGTGTCATGGGATGATATGAATAAGAGGCATACCTAGCTCGAAATAAAGTTGTTGAAAAAGATGGGTGGAGGTGATAGGAGTGAATTGTGGAAGTGGTTAAAAAAGGAAGGGAGGAGGGGATATGATTGAATTGTGGCAGTTTATTTAAATGTGAGGCTGGGATATGTGGGAATGGGTGGGTTTTTGTGGAATAAAATGTGGTTTTAAGGGTTATACTTGATACGGATTGGGGAAAAATAAATACATATTTCAAAATATTATCCACGGGTTTCAAAAGTGTGGATTTCTCAAAACCAGTGGATTAGATAATTGTGGATTTGGGCATATTTGATACGCCCTAATATACCTTGGTGAAAAATGAATAATGTTTGTAGTGCCTGCAGTTGACATGCAGAAACTCCAAGGAAGCTTGTGGTGTTACTCAAACCTTTCTCCAAGAATGATTCAACCGAGCTTTGATGCACAGTCACTGTGCCAAAAAATATAAATATGCAGACAGGTGGAGTTTGGATGGTGTCACGCGTCGAATCTGGCTCAGCATCGAATCAAGAGCTGCTTGTTCAAAAGCACGCAACATTTGAATCATCAGACATTTCATTATTTTTCGACGCGCAACACCAACCAATGAAAGCTCAGCATTTCTTTGAACCAATGAAAGCTCGACAATTCTTCAAATCAATTGTGCATGTGCATTTCGAACCTCGACTTTCACAAAGGGACTACAAGATTTGACCAACAACCCTTCCTCGGCAAACCTTGTTCCTTCTTCTGGTTCGGCAAACAACCCCTCTTTTCAGCCTAGCCGCTCAGTCCCTCTCAACTCTCCCTTGGCCTAACGAGATCTCAATTCGTCGAAGCTCAATCGTTCAGCAGCAGCAAATATCCTTCATCATTAATCACTCACTCTGCTGTCTGTTCGAAGCACGATCCTCTCATGACATCATTTCTTCTTGTGCTTCGACGTTTGTTGTGATCCTATCTTTGAGCTTAAGCGATTTGTTTCGAATATATAAACTCTTGTATTCTCTACATTCATTCCTTCCTTTTCCTCAGTTAATTAATATTGTGGTTTTTGCATCATACATTTTTGCCAGTAGCCATTGCCCTATTGAGTTACACTTCCTCGAACTTGAGTCTATTATCTTTGAGCCATTTACAAAGATAACCTTATCTCTACCCCGAATCATTCTTCTCGCGCTTTGACCAACCAAATCACCCCCTTGAGTACGTTGGGTTGGCCGCATGACAGATGGCAGCTTAGCTGGAGCATGCTGCATGTCAACTGCAGGCAGTTGACTGAGTTTTTTCTGCAGTGGAGGTTTTGGATATAGGGGAGACAATGTAAAACCAGACTGGTTACTGGTGAGTACTTGGATGTTTTGATATAAGGGTGCAATAAGACTTATGATCAGTTTTAAGCAATGCTACTTTGATTCCTAGTGAGCTGATGGGGGAACAACTGATGAGGGAAGAACAAGGCTGCTTTTATAGACAAATCTGGATGAATGAGAAGAGGGCTGAGTTGTGGGTGTGGCTGACGGGAAACCATGGGAACAGAAGAAGCAGATAAAACATTGCATGTGGCATAATCTGTAAAGGAAGGAGATAAAAATAGCCTTGGTTTTGTGGCTTGTGGAACTTTCTAGGGGGAGGTGGCTTTCAGAGAGGTGGAAACAGTATTGTATACAGAGGTTGAATGTTTCAGGTGGCTTGTTCTCAATGTGTAAGACTTGTGGTTTCCGTGTTTGGTTAGTTTTATCCATGACCATGCCATGACTTGCACCATTCCTGAGCTTGTATCCTTCTGAGTCCCATGATTTCTTTGTGATTGTATCTGGCCTGGTGTGCCTTCTTCTTCAAGTTTTGGCTTACCACAACATCATTTGCAAGACTCAAAAAACCCTTCTTGACAGATTTCAATTTTGCTGCTAGCTTATCCATTTCTGCTTCTTTATTTGGTGATCCAATTTTAATAGACACAAGTTGTTCAGAGATTTGAGCCACTTTTTGTTTAATAGGGTTTCAAGAGTTGGAGATGGGAAATAAGATGGGGGAGTTGGAATGTGATCAGGAGGAGATATTCATTATGGAGTGCAATAACTAATAACTGTAAAACTAGGAATAAAAGAAGGAGAAGAGGAAGGTGGCAAAATAATTGTGAGCTCAAGGATTTAGGGCTTCAAGAAAGAGACAAGCTATGATGAAAGGGGCAATTGGGTTTTGGAGATTTTTAAATGGGATTTTATTTCTTTAGACAATTTGAAGAGAGAATAAAAGGCAAAGATTTTGCCACAAGGAAAAGAAAAAAAAACATCACTGGAACAGTCACAAATATTTATAATGTAGTTACAACAGTGTCTGGATCCTTCTAGAGGATTCTCTGCACATATTGGGGAACTGAGAGAATTGCTGACAAAAACAAGTATTCAAGCTTGTTTTTGTTGTGACCTAGGTCACATAGCCTACTCGGCTGTGGCTCAGCCTAGGTAGTTCTCCTCTAGCTAGCCTGAGGTGCAATATAATAACATCTATCCGCTACTTATATCACAACAGGTTATGAGCCCTTAAAGGTGTCTCGCCCCCCCAAAAAAATTCCAGTCATAAAACTGAAGAAACTTGAATCAACCGACGAAGCAATACCGGTGCTCTTGACTTATCATTTCCTCACAAACCTCCGACGAAAAATCCCGGACTCAATTTTTTATTTTTATACATACCTCAATCTCAACCAAGAAGAAAAATGGACGCCTACGCTTACGGTGCTCACAGTCGAATTCGGTTGTTCTTGGCCGATTTACATCTCGTCCTTGGATCCTTGTCATACCCGCCGCATTGTCGAATTGAGCCATCTTTCAATCATGTCAAACTCGCCCCATGGCTCAATTACAACGAGTCTCCTCGGTCCCGTCCATGGAATCGCCCCACTAAACGATCCCGCTTGTGGAAGAAGAATCTCGGACGATTGCCACCCAAAGACCCTCAACCAACTTGTCCGCCGCCTAGGAATGTAGCTCAGTGCCTGATTCCGGATCAAACAAGCACCCGATCAACGACTAGCCAAGCCTATGGTGAACCTGACCATGGATCAACAGAGACTGCCAATGACCTGCCAGAATCTTCCAATAATTCAGCTGATGACATTTCCGAACTTGGAGAAGAAGATTTTGGCAAGGATCAATCAGTTCAGGAGGACGATGATGTTGTCGAGTACTCCAGCGAAGTAGAACAAGAGCAAGATGGCACTGCAGAAGAGGACCTTACCTGCAAAAATGCCAATGAAGTAAAGCAACACCTTGCAGACGGAGATGATGACCATTCCCAGGTTTTAATTGAAGTCGGGCCGAATGCAGAAGCACCACTGGTTTTTAAATCGATGGCATCTACTTCAGCCCCAGACCCTTCTGATCGCAACCAATCTGATATTGTTGAGATGAATCCGAACACCCTGTCAGAAGAAACAAATCCTCCACATCAGTTCTTGATCAACTCCGAACCAAATCAAGCTGAAACTAGATCTGATCTTGTTATTGACCCCTCCCTAGCTGCACATGAACCAAGTCAGCCTCAACCAATCTCTTTCCCTTTCCAAATGCCTGTAGCACCAACCGATTTTGCTTTTTTTCCAGTTCCACCATTTTATTTTCACTATCCTTATCCACCACCGCCTTTCCAATACCAACAACCTCCTTGTCCCCATCCACAACCACCAGATGTAGTCGACAACAACTCCGAACCTGAACAACAAAATTCTTTCTCTGATGACAATGACAACAATTTCCATCAACACTGCCCTGAAGACCAACATGAAGACCACTACCTGAATCAAACCCAACATGATGACCTCAACTTCGATGACTGTGATTGATCCGAATACCAACAGTCTGATTATGGTGAATATGACGGTGGTGGAGACGGTTATGAATATGATGAAAATGAATACTATGAAGATTACAACTAGATTTTTCTTTCTTCAACGTTTTTTCTTTCTTTTTTTCATTTTTTTTCTACACCCCTGTCTCTCGTTTTTGTATGTAGTCAAATCCCCATGCCTGGTTTCTTAGAGCCTTGCCGAGGGGGTGGGTGTTGTGACCTAGGTCACATAGCCTACTCGGCTGCGGCTCAGCCTAGGTAGTTCTCCTCTAGCTAGCCTGAGGTGCAATATAATAACATCTATCCGCTACTTATATCACAACAGTTTTGACATAGAATTTCTGTAAAAGTGTTTTTGTTTATCAATGGTTTCAATGGTTTATCCTTCATTGAATGAACCCCCAGGACTCACCCCCAAAGGGAAAAAATCATTAAACCAAAGATAAAACTGGATCTATGGTGATTTCTCCGTATGAAGTCCAAGATTACCGGGTCCAATGGCTCTTACCCTCTCACCTCATGCTCACCTGGCACTATATATATTTCTTTCCACTTTTTTTTTACCTTATCCTTTTGTTTCACCTTGTCCTTTTGTTTAAACCTGTCCTTTTGTTTCACCTTGTCCTTTTGTTTCACCTTGTCCTTTTGTTTCACCTTGTCCTTTTGTTTCACCTACTGGTCCCAGTATGGCATATGCTCCTGTTGATTATAATGGTAGTCCCTTGCTCCTTGAATTATTTATTTCCTTTTCCATTGACATCATAGCTTGATCAATTCTTTCCCCATGACTTACCAAACCCATTACCAAACTTGTGCTTGACCTAACTCATGAGCATGGCATCCAGGGTTTTCCAGGAATATCACTCCTCACCGTACATTCCCATGCGCTACTCAATCCACCAGTAATGTGTAACGGGGCTCGTAACAGGTCTAATAAATGAGGCCTAGGGGCGAGTCGCGAAGAAGTGGAAATGATAGGATTTCTCGAAGAAAGACTGGAGAAAAGACTGGGGGAAAACCCATACACGAGAGGGACTCTTATGAGTACCGACAAAGACACAAAAACCAAACCAAGGGATGCATACAGAATGCATCAATCTAACAACAACAAGCCTCATTGGCTAAAGAATGAATGAGAAATGAGATAAAGCATCGGGCTAGGCCCGTCTTGTCCAATGAGTGCATGAGCCTCCTGTATTGTACAGGGGGTCATGACATCATCCCATGTCGTAAAGGCTGTACCCGGAGCCCTAGCGGCCCGGTCTATCTGTAGCCCGGCTACACCTGCATGAATTCCAGTACCCACGACCATTCCTACCAGCATCAACTTTTTTTGCATCTGTGGTGTTCTTTTGCAAGCTTAAACTAATGCATCATTGCCTTAGGCATGTTATTTCTTTTGAGGTGAGATGGATGAAGCGCTGGGAATAGAATCTATCAAGATTGAGGATACTTTGGATTGGTGCATCTATGCTTCGGATCGGTGCCTCTCAGACTTGAGTCTCCCCTTCGGCGGCTTCGTCTTTCCCTTTGAACTCAAGTCTTTGTATCCCATGGATTCCTGGCGCATGGCAACACCAATCCCACTTGCTCAGAAGCAATCCTCAACTTCACCTTCTTCAATGCTCAGAGCTATACTAATCTATCTGCCGCTTTCTTATACCATCTTAATCATGCGCTCATCTGCAATGCTTTGGCTGGCTGTAAGAATCCCTCAAAGCTTTTCCCCAAGCTGATCTTGTCCATCCAGGATTATATATCGGGCACAGAGAATTGTGCGGGGTATTTGAAAGCTCAACCAGCTCTTCGAATTCATGTGTCTTTCCCCTGAATTGTCGGAATAGCTACACACAGGGCGCTGCCAATCTTTTGCTCCCTCCAGTGACGCTGCCCTCCATCTTCTTGCCACCAGCCTTGCCTCCCCCAAATATAGCTTGATCACTCTCAAACGCGAAATCAGGCGCGGAAACTGGTCGATTCACTATCCCATTAGCTTTGCCTTTGTCACCAGCCTTCTCGAGCTCTTGTTTGGTGCACCATTCTTCCTCCCCTTGAAGGTTGAATGGTCAAGAATGATGACAGACTTGATCAAGGCTACTCCTTGATCAAGCAATTGGACACCTTTTAGCCAATATCTTTGGTGCCCTCTGTATGATATCAAGCCTACTTCTGATTGGTGCGGCTATGGTCTCTGGGGTCTTAAAACTATGACCCGGTGGTGTACATATGCATCTTCAAAGCTATGTTTGAGAACCTGTTCCATTTCTTCATTGTCCATGCAGGTCTGAGTCCTTGACGGACAGTGCTTTTGGGGCTTTAGTTCTTGGTGACACTTGCTAAACGGAGTCAATATGGCGAAGCCGCCATTGAACCCTAGCATACTAAAAATGAGAAAGCGTTACATGGCGGCTCTCCATCTTCTACTCCCAGTTTATTTTCATACTTTCCGGGCTACTGATAATGATATTGCGTGCTGGATCAATAAGTCTCATTGGTATTTTCCTGTGCTGAATAAAACTTCCATTTCACATATTTCCTACTCTGTTCGAGTTCAGGGAATCCACGGCATTAGCCGCAGGTTCCCTGTCAGCGTTCTGATTGGGCTGAGTTCATGGGAATCCGCGGCGTCAGTCACAGGTTCCCTAGTTTGCTCAATGATAATAAGAAAACAAAATATTGCGATTAAGAACAGAAACAACATGAAAAGAAAGGATCTCTACTTATGGTAGAGCTAGCCAGTTTATTTTCAAATACTTAGAGAACACCCTCTCTGAGATCCGAGGCGCCTCGTATCGAGACCTTGCAAGTCCACGTATCGAGAGCCGAATATGTCCTGTCCTCATTTGTTGAGAGGATTTATTCAGAATCTTCTGCTGGAATTTCGCGTATTCCCTACTTCCTACACTCAGGCCGGCAGGCCTCTCTCACAGCGCCAATCCACCACCAATCTGTCGCTGATCTTGGTAGCAAGCATCCATCACTGAGGATGGAAACGGATCACCGGGCGGGGGTGTCCACAAAAATCATGGTCATTAGCTCTTTTTTTTTTTTTCGCTTATCATGGCAGGTCTAATCACATGCGGTTTTTTCGTCCATGCGAGTTGGCACCCTGGAAGAAGCTTCTATAAAAGGCCCTCGTCCGGTGCTCCTGAATACCTCCTCATTCCACTCTTTCCGTTTCACCTTTTTCCGACCCTTTTACTGTC
>SMGU01004188.1:0-16653 GCA_004348175.1 Puccinia novopanici
TATTTTTATTTTTTAATTTTCCATTAATAATTATTCTCTGTGGCTCTTTCCCTCCATCCTGTTTTTCTTCTTCTTATTTTTCAAGTTGATATTGAAGATTTTATTTTTTTTTTCTCTATTTTTTTAATGATGAAGAAAAACTTGCATGATTAGAACAGCCTTTCAGGACCATGCATGTAAATGAACCAGTCCAATAAGATGATTCAAATGCCCCTGTCCTAGTTGTGGTCCTACAAGCAAATTAGTGCGAAGAAAAAAAAAGAACACGGTGTTATATCCACACGAAGAGACCGAATTCATGATGTGGAAGATAAAGCAATGTGTGGAGAACGTATTGGATCACTAGCGAGATGGAGTGTATACAGGGATAGATGAGCAGATCCGTGGACTGATAGGATTACTTCATGGTTGAGCAGTCCGCTAAATAAATATAAATAAATAATAAATAAATGAACGATCTGAAACTACCAGCGCGATGTGACCTGAGCCTTCACTATCCGAAGACGCAAACATACGCATCCGCTCGTCCATCCCTATCCTGCAAGATGAGCCAAAGTTCAGAACGGCTACAAAACGGGTCGATTTTCTTTAATGGGTGGATTCGTTTACTTACGAGAAGTGGGGTCAGGTGGATCTTGGTCGGCTTCAGTCTAAAAAGATTGCCATCCTTATTCCTTGAGCTGTGTTTTTTTTTTTTTTTGAAGATAGGTTGAGGATCAACGAGCGGTCTCTTACGTGGCATGCTCAGGTGGCGTGGTTTGGCCGCTAGGAGAAGCGATCGTGAATCGCGTCGTCCATCCCGAGTCTTGGCCGGCTTGGTTGAATTGGTAGAAGTAGATCTACGATCCGCATGGGACACCGCAGATCAACAACCAGCAATCATCACGCAGACAATTATTGTTGAGTACGCTTTGATAGTTTTCCTCAAATGGGCACGTAGGTTGGCCACGCTTTCTTTGATCGTCGGCGTCATCGACCAGACCAACTCTGAGAAATCGGTCTGGATAAGCTTGGATTTGTAAATCTCTTTCGAGTTCGAATGCGGCAGCCCAAATAACTCGATGACTTCTGTCGTGGTAAATATCACTAATAAAAGCATAATTAGTTTGCGCATTTCGGAATGGACAGTTGAATAGAAAAGAAAGGTTGTCAGCACTAGCCACGAAAAGGGATGTAAAATCAAATTTTGAAATGCTGACCGCGTCTAGTCTCGCGTTGAAAGACCATCAAATGAGAATAAGTAAATTCGAACTGCTTGAAGTGATCGGAAAGTGGCTTAGGTTGATGAAAGAGGGTCTCGGCGCCGACGAGCTTCTGATTTGAATTTTTGCAAGTGGATAAGGGGGGTGATTGATAAGGAGAAGATAGTTTCAGGTGGGTTCCGGATGATGGTTCGAAGCCAAGCGACGGAGGAATCTCAAAGGACCAGAGCGATGACCAGCGTCATCTTGGCCGAAATCGGAGTCGAGTTTGCCATCCGTTATGATGGAGCCAGCCGCGTGATGCTCTGTAGGAATACCTCGGTCTTCGTACCTTTGGGTCGTATCTCTCAGACCGCCGAAAGATGACTGACCTCGCAAGACGTGCTGCTGCATGGCCGGCGAAAACGAGTGCTGGTTCAATCCAACATGACCCAATAAATCGTCCGTACTTGTCCCTCTGCTTCCTCCCATACTTCGCGACAATGGTTGTCCGTTGTCTCCGCGTGTCTGCGTTGCGTCGTTTGTCATCAGAAAGGATAACCCTTTCTTGCTTGATAGCATCCCGGTCACGTTGATCTGTCCCCAATAAAATCTGTTTATCGCTGTTAGATGGTTAACTCTTGACGGTGAGCTGCAATAAAGTGCTGACACATCAAGGCTCCAGTTACGTCTCGAAGGGGTATAATACACAATAAACAGTAGAATGGTGCTCCATCCTTCCTGTAACTATGTCGCCAATCAAAATAGCTCAAGAATGTCAACATTGTCGTATTCGGTGTGCTTCGATCTAGAATTGTAACTTACTTCAACAATAGCTCAGTGCATCCTTCGCCCTGCAGAGGTTAAGTAGAAACGCGTGACGATTTTCAGGGCATTTTCTCAGGAGCGGTTAAGCGTGATGAGATCTTACGGTGTTCAATCCATCCCGGATCCGTTGGACGCTTTCAGGTGATGTCCCGGGTCCCTATGGGAAGGTCAGATCAATTCCCTGCACTTGATTACATTGGATCATTCATACTTACTTGGAGAAATCGACAATTTTTACCAACGATCGCGTGGCGTTCATATCCGGTGACTTTGGTGAAGCCGTCAGAAACAAGGACGATCGGATGATCTCTGCCAACAGGAACATGCCGTTCAATATCTCCTCCATCGCCGCTTTGTTTCCCCTCAGATTATGTGATTGATGGGGAAAAATCACTCACCTCATCCTTGGATTCGTCAAACAAAAGCAATCACCTGGAATAACAAAAACTTTCATGAGGATACATGCGCGCGGATTGGTTCATGAAGATGAAGAAAATAGATAACTCACCTATGCCATTCCGATCATTTTCTTCCAAATTGAATTTTCCTAGTTTGACTGTGACATTTGAGACCAAAGTTTTCTTGAGGAACAATGGGAATTCTTTCTGATAAAGAGAGATCAACAGTCTGTTCTCGATCGCTTTCAAGCCGCCAAGTTCTACGTCTCCCTCCTCGTTATCATCATAATGGGTGATGCGAGCATCCTTTTCTTCCTCGTCTGCGAGTACCTCCAGCCGTTTGATCGATCTTAGTAGCCTGCTCTGTACCTCCCCTCCGATATGAGGTTCAGCCAAGATGTCATCGAATGCAGTCGGCGAGTGTGCCGGGTTCAAATAGACCTCTTCGTATTACCACCCGCGAAGTGTTAGAATCCAAAATTTTTATCTTCAGCCATCCCACCTGGTCTCAGTGATTGGGGGGGGGGGGGGGCAGGAATGGAACCAAGACTCACCACTCAAGGCGCATGTCCCAATCTTCAAGAGATGAAGCATCTGGTTGAGACCTCTGCAGTCCGCCCAAAGATCGAGTTTGATGAGAGAGGATGTGGAGGGAGTAGAAGAAGAGGAAAGTCCTTGGATGATAGCTTGACGGAAAGCGTGTCTACTGTTAGGATCCTCGAGCACTTGTCGGAAGACGTCCAAGTTGATTAGTCGTCTGAGTGAATAATCTAACTCCGCGGAGATCTTATCGTTTGGTTTCGCATCTTCCTCGCTCGGTTGATAGTTCTGATTGTGCAGCTGTTGTTCATCAAACTCTTTCTGTTCCTACTGCTGGTTGGCTTCCCAACTCCTGAATCTTGGCTCGTCGTGGTTGTGGTTGTTTGCCTGCCGGTTGAGAATGAGGCCGGACTGTTTTGACTGTTTTGTGCGTGTGTCAAGAGAGATGGAAAAAAGAAAAATTAACAAGGAACCTGACACAGTCTTGGAAATAGGACTTACTCTAAGCATTGAAAATAGCCGTTAGAAAATGGATGTGGGGATTTGAACGAGGACTGTAAATCTTGAAGAGAAGTAGTTTGGGTCGGTGTTGGGCCGCGATGAGCTCGCAAGAGTTCAGGTATAGAGCCAGTGGAGAGGTTGGTGCATAGGAAGTTGGGTGAATGGCATCCATGAGAAGAGGCAGATGAAGAGGAAGGGAAAGAAGAAGTAGACAGGGAAGTAGACAGGGTAGATTGGTCAAGATTGGTTTCTAGATTGCTTCTGGGTGGGTGGAGGGAATATTGAAGCTCATGGGCTACGGTGTGCGGATGATAGGTGGTTTTATTGTTGCTATTATTATTCGAGTTAATTCGTAGACCTCGACTTGGCCAGGAATCCTGCATTGATGAGGAGGAAGGTTTCTCAGTAGAAGTGGGAGGTATGCGTGGGCTGGGGAAGTGGAAGCGTCGCAAGGCTGGGTCAATTCTCTGTTGATAGTCATCCTGCGCCGAGTCAGCCGCCATGTTTGTTCTCTAATGGGAAGCAGGCTTGAGCGGCGAAGATTGGTGAAGCAGCGTGGGGGCGTCCGAATTTTTTATGTTGTATTCGGAACTTGAATGGCAACCATTTCAACCATGATGACTGTGCTGATGATGGAAATTGTGATGATGAGTATGTATGTTTGATACTACACGATTGTGGGTTTGATGAGCAGTGATAAAATCAAGTGTGGCTCCTGGACCTGACTGTATCACCCCACCTCTGACCTCGGCTATACAATCAAGGTGTTGAGACGCTTGATGACGTTTGATGCCAGCAAACAGTAACAATAGCATCCCTGGGTATTCGCGGCCGTTCACCCCTATACACTACGAGTCTACGACTACACGTCACCAGAATTTCAAGCGGCGAAATGACTAACTTCGCCGGCCGTCCATTTATGTTTCCATTCCCACAGGACCAAAGTCGAATGGACGCCGGTGTTTGTTTGTTTTTTTAATTATCCAGTATAGAATGGACACTGGGTTCTGGATATTTTTTGATCGATTTCTCACCTCCCAGCGGGAGATCAATGACCGCCGTCCTCCATTATTCGATGATGCATCTTCGATCGTATTCCCCATTCATCCCTGGGAGATTCAGGCAAAGGTCTCTGACTCCCCTTGGGGGGTTCTCTGACGCGATGCCACCAATGCTTCAAGAGCTGATTCAACCCACTTTCCCCGCCCCAAGAGTGCTTGCGACCTGCCATCCAAGCCGGCCACCAAGGACGGGCGCGAGATCTGTATATCACCTTCGAAGCTTGGGTCCGCAACAATATCCGCCGCGGCGAATGGATCAAGCAGGCATCCGGAGATGTGTTGGTCAAGCCCAAACACCCTGTGCGGCCTCTACCAATCATGGACCATCTCGACTCGTATTCGGATTTTTAAGCAGCATGAAGCGTGGACACGCTATGGGGATTCAGATTGGCACGCAAGAGTATTCGAGAAAGGATGAAGGGTAATTCAATTACACAAGGGATTTGTATTGCAAACAGTTTTTATTGACGACAATGTGAATGAGACAAAGATTTCGCCACGAAGAGAGAAAAACCAATCTAGCGGACTACAGTATTAATAATACCTGATACATACAAGGATCACTCGTTCTTTCTGATCTATTCTTCAGACGCTTTGAGAAAAGTAAGAAGCCAGCTGACCAATACCACGTGGAGCTTGTTGAGTTGTAAAAGTTCTCCAAAACAGTGGTTGATCTGAATGAAATATTTAAAAACCTTTACATCCTCCCTCCCTCTCCATCGAGCATCTCCCTGTAGCCGACCCGTTACAGGGCCTAGCCCGGCTCCAAGATTCTGTGACCCAAAGCCTCTCATCAAATGGCCTTGGACACGAACGCTACTCATGACAAGTTGCCTTCTTAGCAAGGCTTTGACGACCACTTAGGCCAATCGACGATCATCGATGGCGCATGAACGTTATCCAAGTCGGGTGTGTTTCGTCGGTCAGATGCCGAAAAAAAACAATCTTGCCGCGGTGTTCGTTCAATGTTTCCCTGCAAAGGGTCTTTTCGCCCCCTTTTGTACTTTCTTCTTTCTTTTGCAAGCAGATTGGGTTTGCCGCTGTTCAGGAGAGGTGTCAGAAATAACAGTCGTAATTTCTCACCACGACAGTGGGTACACCGCATGTTAACAGGCAAGGACTGGCTCTCATACGCAAGGCTGGGAAGTGAAAGAAAGGGGCGAGGAATGTGTCTACGCGGAGCCTGGCGTAAACTCCTGACTGATATTAGTTTGGAAGGCTGCTTGCAGATGCCACTAAATGACCTTCGGGGCCCAGGGCCAAGCCTTTTGTTCAAAGGTACTATGTCGAATCTTTTCCTCAGGAATATGTTGTGACAAAATAGCTGCATTAGCTCTGAATTCTTAGGACATGCTCTGGTCCCTGGATGAGTAATCGCAGGGCAGGCTCTGCTCTTCCGGAAACCTCACTGGGCACGTGTTGCCATGTTGGCAATGGAACAGCTTGAGGATAACAGCTTTGAAAGGCAGGGATCGTTTTGCTTGCAATGTGACAAACAGTGGAGCGGCAGGGAATCTCGGTAAGCCGGAGTGACAGGATGGGACATAACATAGGTGAAAAAATTGTGACTATTGAACTAAAGGATAATTACGATGTGGAAGAAGAGTACATGTTGCAAAATAGGGAAAGCGGGAGACGTAAGAAATCAGGACTACTTCGATGATGTGTATTTGGTGACACCCTCTGCGTTGGTAAGGAAGGTTAACACAAGTATATGTCAGAAGAGCTGACAAAAAAGGCGGACAGAAAAGGCAAGATGTGGCTCACTTGTTCCTTCTGAGATAGCGTGTTTGGAGAGTTCGCCAGGAAGGATTAACCGGACGGCGGTTTGGATCTGCAAGCGGGGAGCCGGGGCCAAGGCGGGTAAGTCCCCTGCCGAGAAAGGATGAGGAAAGCGTTGGAAAAGTTTAAGACTGACCTCTCGCGAGGAAATAGTGGATTTTTTGTTGTACATGGCAAGCTTCGAGGCTTCGCAGGCAATCCGCTCGAAGATGTCGTTGACAAAGGAGTTCATGATCATCATTGCCTTGTTTGAGATCCCAGTGTCCGGGTGCACCTGCTTAAGGACCTTGTAAATGTAAATACCGCTGGAGAGATGGAGTGTGTCGCGTTAGTGAAACATTCGCCAGTGCCGCAAGGACGACAGAAATATATTCACTAGGTCTCTTTTCGCTTGCTGCGCTTTTTCTTCTTCTCGCCATCGGCGGGCTTGGTTGACTTTTTAGCTTTGGGTCGGCGGGGGACTTGCTTGCAGGAGCTTTGGAGGCTGTCGAAGCAGGCTTCTTTTCGGCGGCGGCGGTAGTTTTGGGGGCATCTTGTGTTGGTTGTGGTGTGTGACTAGTTGATGTGAGTGGATGGTGTGAGGTTGGGTGGCTGGTGTGGTGGATGGATGAGAGGGTGATGGGGAGAAGGGCAAGACAACCTCCTTATTTATAGATGATGCATGGGCAGTGAGCCTGAGGTGTGAGACATGGCGGAGATGAGTGCCACTGGACGCGCGTACGCGTCGGAAGGCCGAATGTGACTGAGAAGTGGTTCAGAGGCAGCAGGCGCGTGGTCGGCAATTGACCGGCCTGTTCTGCGCTCTGATTGGTCAGACCAGACGCGCCACACTCCACACCGCCGCACTCGAGCGGCCGCCTGCAACTCCGCCGGGCACAACCCGCAATGCGCAGGCAGGACCTTCCGCGCGCACCGGTACTGCCAGTCTGCTTCCGTGATGAACAACTACTACTAACCGAAAGCTGTTCTAACTTCTGGGATTGCTCTCTCCAAGTGTAGACCGCTCAGGATTGCGAGTAACAGCCGCATCCAAGGAGCGAGATCCAATACAGAGCTAACTGGTGATAGTCTGGCTTGTGAGTCTACAATCTCAGGGATTCGGCGCATCATCCACAGCAGCCGGACGTCATGATTTTGTGCGGCTCAGGCTGAAGCAACAATTGAGCTCAAATCTTCTGTCTCTTGTGGAACATCAGCACTGGCAGGTTGAAACTTGATATCAGAACAGTTCACAGGTGCGCTTTGCTGCTTTTGCAGCTTCTGGTGATCAAGACAAGAGGCAATGCATGAAGTGCAGGCCTGGCTAGAGCATTCACGTCGGCACGGCTTACCATGCCCAAATCTCCACTCAGCTTGACGCCTGGAAATCAGCAAGAATGAGAGGTGAAAGCAGAACATGCTCAGTTCTTGATTCAGAGCTGCCCCAAAGCTCAGTAACTATTTGAACAGAAAACCTGGTCTTGGTTGATAGTGTCAGACCCCAAAGCAGTTTCAACCCCAAGCTTGTGGGATCAGCACACATAAACCAACCCAAAGGGTTTCAAATCCTAGATTCTAGCTTATGATGTATCTGGCACCAGTCTTTGTTTCAGTGTGATCAGTGGAGGACTTACCATGACAGTCTAGATTTCTTCTTTCAAGAGTCTCTAAATCTAACATTTGAAGCTTGTAGTATGGTGATAAGAACTTGATCTCAACTTTTATCACCAAATAAGGGACTGTACCACAGACCTGGAAATTTTTGAAAATGGTTTTTGCCTGTTCTCTTTTTTTTTTCCACAATTTGAACATTGGGAAAACTGTTTTCAAAAACAGTGTTGGAGATGTTTCCAAAAACAATGGGAAATCACAGAAATTGATTTTTCCATGTGAGAATGTGAGAGGAAAGTGCAGGAAAGTGCTCCCTCTGGTACATTATTCCATCCAAAATCATTTTTCCCCAGAAAAACAAAAACCACCAGGGTTGCATATGCACTGGTACAGGCACTAAATTATGAGTCTAAATAAAACAGGTGTTGGGTAATAATAAAAGCCTCAGTGTTGGTGGCTCTGTGCCCTCATGATGAAGCCTCATTACCAAGTGGTCTACAATCCACTTCTTGACTTGCTTCTACACTGGTGAAAAGGGATTCCTTCTAGGTGAAACAGGAATCACATGAGCACCTACCAAGCTCCTGGTACATGGAGTGCAAGTTTTTCAGCCAAGCCTTATACCACCCACCATGAAGAGTAGGGTAAAATTTTAGAACAAACTCCTTGGTCTGCTACTCTGTGAGTGGGCAGGATGGTATCCAAAATTGAGTGGTGAAATGTTAGTAGTCATGGTATAGGGTGTTGAGTGGTGTCAGAGGAATGAGGTACAGGAAATGGATTCAGATCAGGCCCTGCATATTTCCTATATGATGTATTCCTCAGCATCAGCCTGGCATACTCTCTACTCTGTCAGAAGGTTTTGTCCAGTTCTGCTGTTTTTGTGTCCAATTTGATGTGTCCAATTTCAAAGTCCCATGTGTCAGCCACCAATAAATCAATATTATAGATGAATTCTTGTGAGTAAAAATTGATTTATATTTCTTCAATGTTGTATACTTGTCATTCAAAAGGCTTTATAGTGTAGTGGCTGAGACTTGGCCTTGGGATTTGTCACTGAATAGTAGAGGAGTTTAATCCCCACTAAAGCACATATCACAAATATAATGATTTTCTAATCTCAAAACTCTTTTTGAAATTCAAGGAGAATCTCATCTTCAAAAATTGCATATATGTATTTAGAATAATTAAAATTATGAAAATCCTAGGAATCCTCTTTTAGTTCAAAAAATATGTGAAAATGTGCAAATATTAATCAAATGAAATGGATAGTTTCTTGGCATCCAGTGCAATTCAATCCCTGTGAACACCATTCTGGGATTTAATTTCAACAGCTCACATGAGAATTATGAAAATATGGGATGAAAATGGGATTTTCCTGAAATACTAACACTTCCAAAAAAAAAAACTCACTCAACTGCCTGCAGTTGATGTTGAAATTTCACTCATTGTCCTCCCTTCTCTATTTCTCTACCATGTCACTCATTAAGCATCAGGCCCCTTTTATACTCAAATCTCTTGATTATTCTACGTGCAACCACAACTTGGTCCTTTGTATATAGACTACTGAAGCTGTGCCCCAAATAGAGAATAAAACTTATTTCTGACAAATATGATCCTAGAGGTGGCACTTGAGCACCATCTCTAGTCTTTTTGTGAAGTCACTTGAGCCCCTTTGAATGAGAATATAAGTCATTTTATTCTAAGGTATGATTATTCTTTATCACCTTTGGCCTTCCTGCCAAAAACTCAACAGTTGATTGAGTGGTTCTTGCAGTGCAAATGAGATGATTTACCCAATAGGCTTGAAATTTCCCCAAATGGGTTGAAATGAGATAAATTTGTACTCTTCAAGGCCCTGAATAGATCAAAGAACCTAGTGGGATCAAGAGAGGGCCTCAAAATTTTTGAGTAGAGCTTCTTCCCCCCCCCACTATTTGGGACCATTACTCCTGAGTTATTATTTAGCATAGGTATTTTATAGGATACAAAGGCAAAATACTTCTCATATAGATGGGAGACATGGACTTTTCATCTTAATATTATTATATTATTATGAAGAATCTGTCATTGGAATGATTTTATTGTACTAACAAGAGCCAATGCACTGGAACAAAATATCATAAATATAGAATATGAGATGAAGAATGAAAAGAAGATGAAAAATAACCAACAGTTGAGATGGACAGGTATGAAAATTAAAATATGCTGAATATTTGAAGATTCAGGAAGGAATGTGACAAATAGGACTAATCACTGAAAGGAAAACTGGCTCAACTGCAGGCAGTTGATTGAGTTTTTCTTCCAGTGAATAGTGAAAGAGTCAGCAACAGAGGAGAAACAAAGATGTAAGATCAGATCTCACCAATCAGACAAGAAAAGGAGATCTGGAGAAGATGTGAGTGGTGAGTGGATTGATTGAAGTTAGTTGAGTGGTGTTTCAGGTTGAAAGAGGTGGTTCTAGAGAATTGAGTGAGATTGAGATTGTAAGATGAAGTGAAAAGAAGAATAGAGGAAAGAAATGGACAAGAGAGGAGAAAACAGGTGACAGGGAAGAAAGCAGAGAACTTCCACAGATTGAGAGGCAAAAGACATGGAGGATTAATTCCAAAATATTATAATACTCCAACCTCAATAAATTTTTATAAGTTGATTGGGAAGGCCTGTGTTAAAAACTGAGTAGCCCTTCTGAGGATTTAAATCCGTTATAAGCTCACTGAAAGAAAAACTCACTCAAGTGCTGTGGAACTACTCTTTTGGGGAATAGATCTTCAGAGGGATGAGTGCTTGAAGGGCTGCCTCTCTGGGTAAGCTTGGGAGAGCAAAGAAAAACAAGAACAAGAGTATGGACTCTTGAAGAATAAGGTGTGGCTAATGATGATGTTCAGATAATTCAGGGGATAGTGTAGACCCAGACTGGATACTGGAGTAAAGAAGGGATGGGTAAGGGATAACTTTTGCAGGTGATGGTGTTGTAGACCCAGACTGGTTACTGGTGTGAACAAGGTAAGATGGTTTGACTATAATAACTTCTTGACTATAATAAATTCCTATAAGGCTAATGACCAGTGCTAAGCAATACTACTTTGATTCTTAGCGGGCTGGGTATATGTTCAGGGGTATAAGGGATGGTGAAAGCCCAGAGTGGTTACTGGTGCAGACAATGGATGGTGGAGATATTCTGATTCAGGTGATGGTGTAAACCCAGACTGGTTACTGGTGTAAACAATGTAAGAGGGGTGACTAATAGAATATCCTATAAGACTAATGACCAGTGCTAAGCAATACTTCTTGATTCCTAGTGAGCTGATGGGGTAAAAAAATGAAGGGGAAACAGAGCAGTACTTAGAGTAAATGGGGGAAAGGCCAACTTGTGGTTGGGTACAACTATAAGATGGAAGTAATATTCTAGAGAGGGGAGCAAAAGGGCCAACATGTGGTTGCATATGAGAATGGAACAAGGGGCACAAGCCTCATGGAACAAAATGGAAGTAAAAAGTAGAGCCAGGCTTGTGGTTGGATATTCTGTAGTTGTGGTTGTGTGTATTGTTGAGAATTTTCCTGTGGCTGACTTGTGGTTATGTGTATTTGAGAATTTTCATGTGTCAGAGTTGTGGTTACAGGTTGAAGGGGTTCAAGTGGAATGTCTGAGGGTCTGTTGCATTTGTATCCTTGTGTAATGTTGTTGTGACACTTGAGGGGGCCTGGGTTTGAGGTTGTGAGGCCCTGTGGAAGATTGGCTTACCACAGTGCCTGTAGTTGAAATGCAACTAGCCTTTGTGCAAAATGGCAACTTGCATGTCAACTTCAGGAAGTTGAGTGAGTTTTTCTTTCAGTGAAGGAAGTTGGTAGAAGGCTAGTAACCTTTTATTGTTTCTCTTACACTGTATTATAAGTTTTTAATATAATTTTAGAGGCTTGGGAAAACGACTCCCAAGAATTAGTCCAGCGACTCCCAGGACATTGTGGATGGCACTTTTGGGAGTCATTGTCCCAATTCCTTGTGCCACCATGGGAGTTGTCACACTAAATCTCCTAGAGGAGTCAAAAAATAGAATAAATTCTATTTCATGTAAAAAAAACCCCAACAAAAAAAAACCGAGAGAATCAAAAAAAGAAGAAAAAAAAAAAACAAGCACACAGCAAGTGGACTTGCCCCCTGAATTTTTTTATTTTTTATTTAAAAAATAAATGTTTAAGCCTGGCTGGTGATGTTAACATCACCTTTTGCATGTTTACATTCAGGCCCTTGGAGGGGATTAATCCAAAATATTTCCACAAATCTGTGATTGAATTGGTAAATTTTCTCAGACTAATAAGTTTTTAGCATATTATTAAGGGGTTATACTCACTTCTTTAAATTATTGAGGACCTTGGTGGCACCCATCCAAAATTTATGTGCACCACAAGGAGTAAGTAATATTTGGCCCAGAACATCTGTACACATCTGTAATCAGATTTGTGCATACTTTAAGTCCAGAAATTTATTTAAATTCAATTAAGGTATCATACTTTTTTTTTTAAGAAAAATTGTAGGCCCTTGGGGGAATTCATTCAGAAGCTTTGTGTGTATCACTTACTTGAGAAAAAAAATATGCTTGTACCTTCTTCAATTTTTTGCATTGAATCAACCTGAAAAAATGGGGGAAAGAGGCATTGTGGAACCTCTAAAGGTCTCCCAGTGTTTTTTTGGGGGGCTTGTATTACATGACATAGAATTTATTCTATTTTTTGTATTTTTTGACTCCTGTAGGAGTTTTAGTGCAATGACTCCCGTGGCAGAAAAAATAATTGGGACAACAACTTCCAAAATTGATGTCTGCAATGTCCTGGGAGTCGCTGGACTATTCTTGGGAGTCGTTTTCCCAAGCCTCTAATTTTATTAGGGGGTATCAAATATAAACAATCAACAATTAGAAACCAGTAAATTATTAAAAAACCAATTTCTTCATTAATGCCTCCTAAGAGGTCATTGGTGAAAAACAAAAATGTTTTAAAAAGGTTGTATTTTTGAAAATCTTTCAATTACGTAATGGTAGATTTATTCATATTTTATACCCCTTATTGATTATTATCACTCTTAAATTGATATTTTGCTCCTTGGGGATTTTTAAATACCTTATATATTCTTTGTATCTATACTTTTCACACCAATTTTTGTGGAGTAGAGCCAACATACTTGAAACCATGGACCTTGGCCACTTCTGGCTTCCCCCCAGTAACCATAAAGTACATAAAGAGAACTTTTCATTGTTAATCTGAACTCATAGTCATCATCCATAAATTGATTTTTTTAAATAAAAGATTTTTATACAACAGATTGTGACTTTGGGGAATGAGAAACTGTAATGGTGTGTACCACACTGGACATGGAACCATTTCTGTGAGATCTTTTTGTTTCTTCATACCTGTTGGATTTTTGGGGGTATGGTTGAAGAAGAGATGAAAGATAATATTTTTCCATAGAAAATGAGGACTAGATTCTCAGTTTAAGGGTATAATGTGCCATCTAAAAGAGACTTGAGATGGGGCTCAAGTTCCACCTCAAGGACCAGAATTTTCATAGCTGAAACATTTTTATTATCTCTAGAGGCACAGAATAAACAGACTAAATACAAAAGCTGAGTTGTGGTTGTAAAGATATTATTAAGGCTGGTTGAGTAGAAAAAGGCTCTGAATTTTTTGAAATTTTGACTCTTCCCCTCTCAATTTTTTTTTTTTTTTTTTTTTTTTTTTTTTTCTTAAAATCATTAACATTATAGTAATATAAAAGAAGCCAATGTGTGTTATTTTTCACCCTCTTGTCTCAGTAAATTACTTCTTTTTTCTTGATTTTTTTCAGCTGATCAAGAAGAGTTAACACCCCTTGCTGTCTGTGATGTCTTTGTTTTTCTTATTCAGATTATCTAGAACCAGAATAATGAAAGATCTTTTTTGTCTAGTCTGTCTGATCTGAACTCAATTCATCTCTCAGTTGTTTTTTATTCAATTTCATTCTCAACCACATTTTAACCAACTTGTATCTAGTATATTTGAACATAACCTAGGCCAAGCAATTATCCTCATTGGTTCTTTCCCTCTTTTTCTGCACCATCCTGAGCCAATCCAGTGACTTTTCTTGAGTTCTCTGCCCTTAATCATAACCTTCTTCATCTGCCTATTCCATGACTTTGAGCTCAGAAAGCCAGAAATTTAACAGAATTTGAATGCATGAGAGGTGTGTGCAAAGAAAGAAGAGATAAGAGCAGACAGCAAAAAACCTGGATTTCAGAACTATCAGAATCAATTATTTTGAGAATTGGGTACCACAGGGAACCATTCTGGGGGCACCTGCGGAATTGTTTCTGATCCAAATAGCTTTCATTCCAGAAACAGGGGTACCCACATTTCTGGAAATAGCACCCAACATCAGGAAAACACTATTTGACTCATGCAGAAGCTTTTCAAAGGAGTGCTTGGGAACAGTGTTACAGAACCTAAGATTGTGTTTTGAGAGAAATCTTGGTGAAATATATTTTTCAGAGCAAGTAAATCATATTTGAAGAGTGAAATAGGACTTGATAGCTAGAGAAAGTAAATGGTGTTTGATGATCAATTTAAATTTAAGGTAGAAGTTATTTACAATATAATTGGATGATTTATTTTGAGGGTGTGGTTCATTTGGTCTGATGAGTAAGAAATAGAATATCCTGAAAATTACCTTAAACATGGTTATCTTTTATATTCATCAGGAACACATATGTATCTTCTGTGCTTAAAGCTTATTAATTTTCCATAACTGGTTTTTCCAAGTTTCTGAAAACATGTGCTCAGTATCTGTTGTGTGGTTATAGGTGTACCATATATATTTTTTTATTTGGAAGAATTAATGATGTTATTGGTCCTTTTGTGTTAAATAGTGTAAAAAAAAATTAGGAATTACCATTCATGATGATTTCTTAAGAATAGTTTTGAATTCTCTGTTTTATATGTACTTTACTACTTGAGAGACTTTCTTGTGAGTGAGCAGATAATTTAACAACAATTTTGTGACCTTGAGTGTCACCAATTAAAAAAAATTAACATTCTTGTGACTAATAAATCATTGGTAATAAATTAAATTTTTCTATTTAACAAAATTCATGTGTATCCCTCAACTCATAATGTTAGAATTTTAGAGACTGTGAACATGACAATGTGTCTTATGGGATTCAAGCTCATAAACTCATAATAGAGCTGAGATAAATAATAGACTTCTTCCTAGACCAAATAGCACAACTTTCACAAGGGTGTCACAGTGGGCCTGTTGCAAAACCCATCCCCAGGGGCTCCCTTGGGAGAGGTGCTGCAAGTGGCTGATTCCTGTAGTGTAGGCTCCAGACCTGTATTTTTACTAATGGTGGTTGGGTGTGTGGTGATAAATCATTGTAGCACAGTAGTATAAAACTCAATCAGAATTTGGGCATTCACATCACACAATCCCCCTTTGGTACATCCAGCCCAGTTTCCCAAATCTTCAAGTAGCCTTTCCAAACCCTCTTTGAGATGTCATTCTGTGAATCCAAATTATCTCATGTCAATCCTGTTGCCAGCCACAGCAAGCAAGTCAATGTATAGGCTGTATCTCAAATCAAATATTTGATTTGAGTGTGTCATTCCATTTAAGACACAGAATTTATATTTTCAAATCTCACCAAATATTCCCAAATATTCAGTAAATGAATCAATAATTCCTTAAATATCCAAATTATTCTGACCATACACAAAAAATAAAAGCTCAAACAAAATAATTGATTATTCAGTGTGAAGCCCACCCTTACCAATGACAACCATTAATTATCCTTTTAATCAATTAAAAATTTGATTTTGAATAACATGATGATTTTAAATCAGAATTTATTTATTTCTGTTCTGTCTGCAATTTTTCTGTCTGCCTGTATGAGGAAGAAATCCAGAGGGGTTTCTAAATTGGGGTTTTCTTCAAATTCTCGCAAGCTAATCTTGAACAGAAAAGACCAATAGGCTTGCTATTAAGGCCTATTAAAGGTGTGTACCACATCTGGTCTGAATTTTTTTCCATGTTTCCTGGGGCTGCCAGATGTGACAATGGAGGAATTCCTGTTGCCCAGATTGCTTAATCTGGAGCTTCTATTTCTAAATTCCAAAATTTTTTTGGTGATGAAAATTGACAAGAGTCAGGTTTCCACCACCAAACAAAGTTTGGGCATTAGATTTAGCCTGTCTAGATCAGGCATTCCAGACTGACGGGAAGTCCTCCAATGATTCATTTTCAGTTGGGCATGTATATCTACCAGGGAGTCCTCCATCCAGATTACCAATTATTGGATTAACAAAAGATTACTGTAAAAATAAGACCAAACTGAATCATAAAACAAGTCAACACAGGTTAAGAGGAACAATCAAGAAAGTAAGAAACAGATGAGAAGGAGAGCATACCACACGATCTGAAGATAAGTTAAGAGACAATAATAAAGGACTAGGATGGCGGCGAGATGGATTGAGCAGTCTGTGAACAACAATAATAAAGACGAGTTAGAGATCAAACACACAAAGAGTGAGAAAAGGAAACTAATTCAGGGAATACAAACATCACGAAATCAGCAGTGTACTGGAGGAGGAGAGACAATGATTTTTGAAGACAGAGGATCGATCAGGATTCTTTATTTTTTAAGAGATGAGCAATAGCGAGTCAGTGAGAGTGAATGAAGTCGGAGAATGGGGTTGCTTGATTACATTACTGATGAAATTTGATCAAGGCTTGAGGCCCGAGTT
>SMGU01004192.1:0-16366 GCA_004348175.1 Puccinia novopanici
ATGTTGGGAATGTACTTAATTTTTGTAGTGCAAGGTAAAAAAAATCTTCTTCTTCTTCTGATCACCTGCATGTAGAAACATTCACAAGACTGCATGTGAGCCTGTGCCTCTAGAGTGGCAACAGGACACAAGGTAGTTGGTTAAATATAGTTGTATTTCTTATTGGGGGAAAAATATAAGGAACAAGGCAAGTAAAAGAAAAAGGAAGAGATTCTTGTAAGATTCTAACAGTGCTGAGACTGGAGTATAGCTCTAACAGTCAACCTTGGTTAACAGAGGAATGTAGCAGCTGTGAGACACTAGCCTACTCTGTATGGATCAACAGAAGGAATATGGTAAGATTAGAATCCTTTCAAGACTATTCCAGATGTTTTAGGAAAAGTCCAAGGATTGTTAAAGGGATAAACCTATGTGGTTTATTTTATTATAAAAACCATGAAAAAAGATAAGGGAGGAAAAGAAAAGGAGTGAAACAGGTAAGGAGCAGGGGTAGTGCAAGAACCAACCAGCGAGGTGAGAAAGAGAATATAAGTATGAATGAATAGAAAGAGAGGTGAAGTACTGATGAGTGCTGATTAAACTGGTTGAGTGGGAAAATCACTGAGCAATGAGGGGACCTCTGAATTCCTGGATGATTCTGTGCATTTTGGGTTTGTTTCTGGTCTGAGTTTGAAGATTTTCATTGAGTCTCTTTTTAAAATTTTGGTGGACTTCAAGTTGAATATTACTCAATTTAGTAATGTTTCTGAGTCTCAATCTTCATTCAGACAGAAGCAAAAATCACAGGTTGGTGAGGAAAATGTCAAGAGACCAGGTCAAACTTCTTGAGTTAAATTTTGACATCAACAGGCAAAGGAACCTCAATCTGTCAACAAATGCACACAATACTCATAAATTGGATCAATCAACTGAACATATTTGGAGCAAGTTAATCAATTCAGGAGGAGCAAGAAAATAATCATAATTATTACTGGTCTAGGAGGTAGGATTTTAAAATTCAGGCTTTTTTTTCTTTGCTATCCATTGATCCAGTCGTCTATTGTAATTGATTTTATTATTTTTCTTGTCTCTTGTGTTGATCGTGTGATTTAATTCAGTAATTTGGTGTTTTTCATTTCAGTTGTTTTTCCTCTTGTCTTGCCTCTGACTGTTTGCCATTTTTATGCTCTCTATTTTCTATTTTTATATACTACTGGTCAAAATAAATAGGTATTTCAATAGAGAGAATACACTTCATGACATCATAAGTAATTCAACTTGAAAATCCACTTTCATTTTCAACCTTGAAGATATCAGGATCAGAACACAACTAAACCACACCTCATGTCATAGACATGGGTATAAAAGGTAGAATAAACTTGTGGGATGAATTTATTAACTTTCCTTTTAATTATAAAAAAGTATTTTCAGAGAAAAATGAATAAATTGATATTAATTTATGCAAATTTGAAGCCCTTTGGGATGGTGTTCTATCTTGAAGTCTGACAGGTGTGAAAAAAATGAAGGGGGTTACCCACAAGCTATGTTCCCTTCAAATGGCAGGAAAGAAGATTCCAATTTTTTGGAAGCTCTGCTCCCTCACACTCAAACATAAAATCAAAAAAAACACTACCCAGGCTGCCTTGTGTTTCCAGCACACACAATCCTGTTTCCTTTGTTTTTGTGGAAATACTGGTGCAAGATATTTTGATAAATTCCCAAAATAAAATTGAGATGGCAGAAACACTCTTTTCAATATTTTTTTGGGTCTTTGACACGCTACCCACCTTGATTGAAGGTACAACCCATCCTGGCGTCCTCACAATGCCAAGGTGGGTTTCTGTTTCCAAAATAAGCCTGCAGTGGGTGCATGAATGGTTCAATAAATATGTAAATATATCCATGAAGAAATAATGAATTCTAATATTAATAAATAAATGAATTAAGTAAGTAATATGCAAATATGTAAATGATAATAAATGATTGAATGGAGAAATAATTGTATACATAAATGAATTAAAAGTAAATATTTTTTAGAAAAAAAAATGGATAGATAAGTGAATATATGCATAACTAATTGAATTAATTAATTAATGAAAAAATAGTGACTAAAGAAATAAGTGAATAAATAGATTCATGAAGGAATAAATGATTAAATATTAAATAAATAATTAAATAAATAAATCAGTGGAAATTTAATGGGTAATAAGGGGGATAATGAGTAAATTTATGGGGAATGGGCACCGAAATTTAATGGGTAATAAGGGGGATAATGAGTAAATTTATGGGGAATGGGCACCCCTGTTGTATTTTTTTTATCTGTTCACTTTTTTATTTACACATATTTTCCTCTATTTTTTTTTCTCTGTCACTCTCTTTTATTTTTTATTTTTTATGTGTGTGTTTATTTCTTTTTTTTTTTTTTTTTTTTTAAAGTTTGTGGTTATTTCTTTATTTCTTTACTTCTTTATTTCTTGATTGAGTTTTATTTTCTTCTTATTCTTTGTATTTATTGATTTTTTTCCACTTTCAATTCTACAAAATTGTAGGTTCAACCCACCCCCAAGGGTGGGTTTTTTGTATCTGCAACCCACCCAGGTTGAATTTTGTAAAATTCAACCCACAGCCCACCCGCCGCAGGGTTTCTTTGAAGGCGTGACCCACTCCAGCATCATGGGGACACTGGGATGAGTCATGCCTTCAATCAAGGTGGGTTGCGTGTCAAAGACCAATTTTTTTTTCTGCCACAAATAATGACCACACTTCCAGCAGTCCCTTCATTCTTATTAAAATCAAGCTTCTTTCAATGTTTTTTTTTTTCATTATATGAATAAACCACTAGTCAAATCTGTGACTAACCCCCCTTTTTTGTGAAGATAAAATCATTCCAAACTTCCTTTCTTCTTCAGCTTTGCCATCCATTTTTAAAACGTGAGAAAGAATTTCAGGGTGAGAAAGAATTTCAGGGGGCTTCACACAGTTGAGACCCTGTGTTTGCAAGTTGGCAAGGCAAGAAAACTTTGTCTGGAAGACTTGCATGAGTTTCTGCAAGCCACTATGCCAGAATTTTTGTGCATGGTGACTTGAAAAAGCAAGACAACTCCATATATCTTCTCTCCTTCTCACCTCCAAGCTTATACTTTCACACTCAACACACCTAAAACCACCAACTTAACAAACCTCACATCATTGTGGCCAATACCACCACCACCCTTGCACCCAAAGGGAAAAAAAGAGAGAGATAGGCACCTTGGGATTGAGACAGCATTGATTTAAGCAGAAGAATGGAAATTTTCCTTGAATAGATCTTGGAAGTCACCAATTATCAATTCTATCAAGGGGATATTGAAGATGGAAAGACCATGAAATTCCTCTTCTCCAAATTCCTCCAGATTATGTTAGAAAATGGGATTACCCATTGTGATGTGAAGGTTTTTTTTCTCCTAATCCTTTTTTTCATCAATTTTTTGCTCATAACTTTCATCAACAGGAATCACTCCAAAAATTAGTGATATTCAGCTTTTTCACAACACTTTGCACAACTGGAGAGGAAACACTGGAGCTGGTATTTTGAAAATTGATGCAACTAATAATTTCAAAAACTGTCAATGGTAAGAATTTTATAGCTAAGAAATGATTAAAAAAGGATTCATATCTCCTAAGGCTGTGACCCGGGTTTTGGGACGGGGTGTAGCCCTTGTCCCATTCCCCAGAGCCAAATTCACCGGGGGTCTGGGGGGTCACCCAGGAGGTGTGTAACTCCCAGTGCAATTTTTTTTCTCACACTGGCTCATACATCTCAAGTGATAAAAAGTAGAAAAAATTAACTGAAAAGAGAAATGTAATTTTATAGTAGCTTTTAATTTTTTACAGTATCAATTAAAAATGTAGATAATTTGGAAAAAAGTCATCTGGAAGGAAATAAGGGGTTGTTTCCACCTCAATTTTCCCACTCTTCTCTCTCTGCCATACCACCTGCGGGGTCCAGGGGGTTAATAAGTACCATCCCAACCACCCGCACCCAGGGTGTACCACCAAGGTGATCCACCCGGGGGGTACCCTTTGGGTTTCAGCCTTAATATCTCCTTCCAGACCAGGTCCACACCCTGTGTAGGTACTGGGATTACCTTGATCCCATCATTGTATCAAGTTAAGTTTCCAAGCCACTGTTGACATTCTCCTCAATCTTGGCTTATCATGAGTGACAGGCACAGAATGAGAGCCCTTGCAGAAGTATTGCCACACAAGAACTTCCAAGAATTACTAGTAAAGATGAATCCACCTCACCAACTAAACCCAATTTCAAAGAAAAAGATGGTATAGCCAACCCAACCCTTACTCCTGCTACTACATCAAGCACCTCCACTGCTTCAGCTACCAACTCCAACTCACAAAAAAATCATCACAAGAAAATTAAAAAAAAATAAAATTGAGCACCTTGTCCAGCAAAATAGTTGCCCAGGGGGAAAAAGCAAGCCCTGATGATTTCTGCATGAAATCTGTGATCACCAAGAGACAAGCGGAGATGAAAAAGGCAAATTAAGAAGCCACTAAATCCTAAGTAATTTTAATTTAGGAATTAAGCAAGCTGGGGCTTGAATATGAAAAATAAAAAAACTAGTCAACATTGAGTTCCCCCAAATTCCCAATTTTCTGGCTAACTCTGATTCAGATTCATAAGACTGAAAAAAATCCAGTAAATTTTTTAAATTACTCTCTCTTGCTAGTCTTATTTATTTTTTGATTTGTGTATTTTGTAATTTTTCCCTCATCATTTTCTTTTCTTTTTTATATTTTTTTCCATACAATCAATCCAATCAAAATTTACTTGAAAAAAAAGCTGGTTTTGTTTTTTTGTTTTCTTATCATATTAATTGAAATGAAACACAATAACATTCATTTCTGAGAGATCAGAGACAAAATAAACAACCAATAAGGGATAGGAAGAAGAAAATAAGATAGAAAGCTAAAAAACAACAATTTCATCTAACACCTACTTCCACACACAGTATCAGCATAATTGACCTCTTGTTGAGGCAGCTCATGGTTATCAACTGGAGCAATTACATCAATCAAGTTTCATTCAATAGCAGGAAAGGATTTTTAAATCAGGAAATTATGGAGGACCACACAAGCACTGAACCAATTTTTGATCCTGTTCATTGTTTCAATTGAATTCCTCAGAGTGACTCCAATTTTCCTTTCAGTATACCAATGAAGGGCTTGTTACAAAAACTGATTGCTGCAAGATTCTGATTGAATTTCTTTTTGAGAAAAGGCATTGGTCCATGGGGTTTTTTTAGTGTTGGGGCCATATTTGACTCTTTTGGAAATCCAGAGTCTCCAATTAGGTACTGGCCTGGATAAAAGATATTCACCTTCTGCTGGTTGATATCAAAATTCTCTCAAATTTGGGGCTTGTGGCCGCATCCTGGCCATCCAGTGAGATAGTAGATAATTATTTTTTTGAGAATCACATACTACCAAAGTTTCTAGTCTGTAGGATCCTTTGCAAGAGCAATATTCCTGTGGGTTGATTGAAGTATTTTAATCTAATGGAATGAGGTTTCATCAATGAAACCCACACAGCTTTTGGCACAGTTTGAATCAACTATTGTGTTTCTCAAAAACCTTGGACATTTTTTTGTTTTTTTTTTTGTTTGTCTTATGCATTTACATACTTTATGTAATAATATTGCCATTGTTTCTGCCATAAATATTTCACAGCCTTTTGAAGCCATTTATTGACCTGGTGGCAGCCCAAGTATGACCCTGCCTTCCATTTTTGCTGGTGGCAGTGATCCTGCCAACACAAGAAGTGGACCAATGGTGCAAACTTGGGGTCCTGGTTCCAAATATTACCTTGGTTCCTCCACAACTCTGCTTGAACCTGGCCAACCAGCAAAATCCATTTTCAGAGGCAGATATGATGGTTGGATTATCTCATGACTTATACACAGATAAAACCAACATAAAAAGGAATTAATGCATACTTGACAAGAATAAAAAAAAACATTTGGTACAAGCATTTTGGGAAAAACAATATAGTGGAAGCAATTGCTTCTGGAGATTCTGTGTTTTGCCACACTAAATTCTTCTAAAAAGAAATAAGTACCATGCAGATGAATCTAGGGAAGGTCAAAGATGAAAAAGAAAAAAATCTAGATCCAAGATAACCTTCACCACTTTTTAGCAGTATAGGATTACAGTCCCCTCCAAAATCCTGAAAAAATGTGCCAGGACCCTAATCCAAGTTCCATTTCCTGCAATTTCCCTGTGTCTTAATTTTACAATTAGCTGATTTTGGACTGGTTGCTGAGGAAAATTTGAGTTTTTTTTGGAAGACTGGGTGGCTTTCAATCAAGGAAAGGAGACCAAAGAAAGAGCAATGTGACATCCTGAATTTTTGTTTGAACCAGGATTTATCAGGGTTGAAAAGGTATTCAGTCATATTGGGTGATTATTCAAGTCAAGGCCCATCAGCAAGATAGCTCTTTGTCTTTATTTTGACCAGTGCCATGACTAGTTCTTCAATTTTGCTTCCTTGAATTCAGGATGAATCTTTTTTTCTGTCATTGTACCTATCCTCCTAAGCTGCTTGGGTTAAATGGAGCTGGAGATAAGTCCTGAGGCTTTGGTTGCATTCAGATGGTGGGTAGGTGGTGCAAGTCAGGGATTTGGTATTTGCGTTTGCTCAAAGTAAAAAAAAAAATGGCTGGGGGCAAGTTGTCTTCCCCCACGGGTTTTTAATTTGAGTTCCAATATTTTCTGTAACTCTTGTCTGCTGAATCTGGGTAGACGCCAGCCCATAAAAAACCTACCTCATCACTAAATCCTGAAATTTTTCTGATCCCTTATTTCTATACTTGAGGGATGTTTTTATGCGCTTGGGGGTTCTTCCCTCCCCTTTTTTTGTACCACATTTCGGTCGTATTTGAGCTTTGAAGGCAATTTGCCTTGTCACCCTTGAGCAGAAAAGAATGACTTGCAATTTGTTTGTAGGTAGGAATGGCCTATATGACCACCGAGGAATAGAAATGATCTGTCCTTAATCAGAGAAAAACAAAAAAATCTCACATGGACTGCAACTCGAAAAAGACATGCGGGTAAATATATAAAGTTACGTAATAGGTTACGGAATTAAATTATGTAGCAGATAGTAATATTATTAAAACTAGATAGGGATGTTGTCGAGTAGTGAGAGTGATATTGGATAGGGAGTCAAAAATGTGTGATCCGCAGAATAGTTCTGATCTTGATGTCGACCGATAGCCAGCAGAATCAAGAAAAAGGGAGATTCGAGAGTTTCAATCACCTATTAATAATGGTGGTGGGATTGGTACTTCCGCTGGCGCCATGTGGGATGAAGTCTCGCTGGACGCCGTGCTCACCGGGAGACAGCTAGGCTTTAATTTTCTTAGCCTCCGACTTGCACCTAGGTTTAACAAGAGTTTGCAATTTGCGGAAGTTGGGAGTTCCCAAACCAGTTACCCTTGAATCGACAACGGCAAGAAGAGAGACGATTAGCACATGCACGCAACACTTTGTCACCGCTATGGCAGGTGCATTGTGGTACTTACGGGTCCCAGCCTCGAATGGCCGCAAATCCCGTCGTATTGCACCCGCTGGAGCTTCCGCTGATGACATCATTTAATGCACTGTACCCGGTTTTGTACAGCCAAGGGTTGAGGAATCCTAAGGAACTACCACCCAGGGAAATTCTATAGTCGTTGAGGAGTGCGATGATGGAGGCGAAGGTGGGAGCTGCTGCGGATGTGCCTCCAACTACGCAATTTTTAATTCTTGAGCACTTCTTGAGAAGAGCTACGTAGCAAGGAGCAAGAAATGCCCACCTGTTAAAAATGATTGCTGCCATGCGATAACATACTTGGCTCCTTGCGCGGAAACGTCGGGAAAGCCCCTCCCCGACCGGTTGTAAAGACCGCCATAAGTTTCAGATCCCATGTAATCGAGGTAGCGGTTGACTTGATCTTGTTGCCAATCGGGTGTCGCAAAGTAGTTGGCTAAGTTTTATTGCAATTGATACGGTGCGAGGCGGAGTTAAACTGCACTTCAGTTCGTGCCTATGTCTCAGGTCTGCAATGGGGTACGTCTGTCTCAGACTCACTCACAAACCCTCCTCCACTACTAAAGCCGCCAGGTCCATCTTCAGAAACAGCAACTTCGGGGAAGAAGTTTTCCGTTGCTCCGACAGATGTGACGCTGACGGGATGCACAAGATCTAGTCAGCATATGTGAAGCTAACAGCAACCACAGGTCAAACAGGAAATGGTTATTTAAGAAGGCCGAGCTTACTAAGGACAAGTTGCCGGGAAGGTTGGTAAAAAGGTGGGGTTTTGCTGAGTCGAAAAGCTTTTAACATTAGCTAACACCTGCTAGGATCTGATGCACTGCTGATTTTATACTAACCTGCGCATCGTTGGCATAACAAAATCCAGTTTTTCCCACACCAAAGTCACCTGATGAAAAGATTACCGAAACGCCCAGAGCGCCCAAAGCAGCAAAGCCTTTGCACACTCGACGCGCGTAGCTAGCCGGAACAGTCTGCTCGTCGTCGCCATCTGCAAATGTTGGATTGGCCTAATGTCAAGTACATATTCCTCGATTTTATTTTGCTTTGTACATGACACATAACGATCTCCAACTCACAAGAAGTGCTGATTACTTTAGGGATTTGATCTTTGGGTTGGCCGAGGATGAAATTCAACCAATCGAGATACGGCTCGTTGGTATTGTAGGGGGTAGTTAAATCAGGCGTAAAAGGCGGACTCCCCCCAGTAGACCAAAAGATATTGCGAGTGGGTAAAGTAAACCCTAGAGCAGTTTGCGTATCAAGATTCGCCTGCAAGGAATGAAAATTGTCAAGACGGATGTGGTCGATCACACGGTGAGTTCTTTAGTGAAAAGCTTACTTCTACACCGAGCTGGCGGTCGATTTGATCTTGGTCTAATTTTTGACGATCCTTACCACCATGAACCTTCACCAACTCAAATTTCCCACCTACCTGGTCAGGTCTTTGCGTTTTAAGGAACATCTGAGCATCCTTCAAGTTTCCAACTTCCTCAAGATAACCAGTGATGCCAATCATGTTGGTTTGAGATGCTTGAACTTGATAACCGTCAGTCTTGTAGAGTTGTCGCAGGCAATCATTCGTAACACTGTATGGGTCAGTGCATGTGTTCGGGATGTTGGGGTCTATCAGGACTTCGTGCTTGCTCGAAGGGAGCTCCTCAATTACGCGTACTACCGATCTTTGTTTTTGCAAACGGCCAAACTACAAATTCAAATCCCGAAAGGGGTTGAGCACCCTGTAACAGTATATCTACAATGCGTCAATCTTACCATGGTTGTCGGCTATAAGATGTGGATAATGGGAGATTCAGATATGGAGTCAGCCCACAGGATATCACGCCATGTAGCGCCAACAAAGCTGGCTCTATGCCTTAATACAGGATGATGGGAATTGGCATGATAGAGAGCACATACCTGGATCAATTCAATGTGACGATGAAGATTTCTTGGTAAGCTATACTTTTCAGTCCGAATGATATGCTCACCGTCGTGATGCTGGTAAACGGAGTAGGTGGTGTCGAGCATACTTTCGACCTTCTTCAGTGGCACTTTCTCCAAGCTGATCCAGTCCTTGTGAACCGTCCATTTCATTTGATTTTTGGCGAATCCATGACTTCTGAGCCAGTCGACGACGGCTTCGATGGACTCGTCATTTGGTCGACTCAAGTCTGCTAACTCCTCGTCATCAAGATGCGAGCGGAATTCGGGATGGGCTGGATCAGACATTCTCTCTAAGAGGTCGTCAATGGAGTCTTCGAATCGCACGTTCCTTAGGGCGATTTGAAGGGTGATAGTATGGTCATTTCCTGGAGCTTGGTGTAACTTCTGGAAGGTGGCCGGGGCAGGATGTCTCTCAAACAACACGATAGGTTCTTGTCCCGATGGTGAGCCTCTGATCCTGTCTAGCGCTCCCACTGCCCCAAGAAGAACGGCCAGTAAGGTAGCTCGTAATAAGGCTGGCGGCATAATCCTAGTCCTTCCAGAGGTCCCTCTCAACTTGTGATTAGAATAAAATCTCCTAACTTAACAGGATTAAGGCTGATGCCTCGTTGGTGAAAGACAGATGTTTGGTTTAGGTATCTACCCGCGAGTATGCCGATAAAGGAATGAAGCAGCTCGAGATGTTAAGTTGAAGGCTGGTTGTTAATGAATTTTGAGCAGAAAGTGTTAGGAGAGCCAGTTGGTAGTTAGTGGCACTCTCACTGGACAAGTGGCAGAAGTAGTCACTTACAAACTTCGACGCGTCAGTTTTTATGAGAAAATCGGGCAGCAGTTCTACCAGGCGATAGGATTCGGCCAAGCGCCTTAGCTCTATCAGCCCATCCGAAACCTTTGCGGAAAGTCTCTGCAGTTTGATCACGGATGGTTTATCGTCCCCAACGCTCGGGTAGCTCGGAATTACTTGCTTACAGTTACTTTCCGTTTCAGGCAGATGTCTCCCGAATTCTGGAGCCCAGGCGATGCTTGGAATATCCTCTGACTCATGGATGGAGAGGCTTGATCAACACCCAAATGGCCAATTCCAGCCTAGAGACCATTTCCATCTATCGACCTCGGTTATCCTACCCCTAGTCTGCAGCACCGTGCCATTAAAGCAGTGCTTCCACCTAATAGATGGACTAACAGGTCCCGTAGCACTACCATCTCGTAGCCTGTGGGACTCGTAGACAATTCATGGCCTGGGCGCTCGGTTTGTCCAACCTTTTTACAACAAGAGGAGGAGAATTTGATCAAATGAAATCTGAAATCTGAGCCACGTCCGCTAATTAACGTGGAAAAACAAGAGCACGAGTGAGTGCACTGTGGGCGTGTGCTCAGGAAGCTGGATTACTTCTTTTTTTTTTCTAGGGCAGGTCTTTGTGACGGAAGGAAAATTGCCATATCTCACTGATACGTGTTCTGCTGCTGCTGCTTCATTGCAAGAAACAACCAAAAAGATGCCAACGTGCCTTGGACATTCGGCGAGGAAAACAGCATGTTGTGGTGATCATGACACTGCCTGGCTTCCAGAACCACCGCTGGTATGTATTACACTTTGGGGAATCTTCTGCTGCACCACAAGGACCACATAGGGCTTCAGACATTGGATTAATCAGTCTCAATGATCAAAACTAGAATTAACCTTCATATAGCTCCCTCTTTTTCTTCTTGGAGTTGAGCAAACCATCCTAACACCTATAAGTGGTGGAAAGAAGTTTGGCTGAAAATTTGATTTCTAACTTTCCATATTACTTTTCTTTTGTTAAAATTGAGGGAGTTTTCCCCTTAATTTGAAACTGGAAATAGGAGATGTACCTTCCAGAGTTCAAAAAAACCAAAAATTATCAATTTGAAGCATTTTTCATCTAATCTTTCACTTGTTTTTGAGATTCAAAAAGCTATGGACACCTGAGCAAAGGTCTTGACTTTCTATTGCCATATTTTCGTTGAATATTCTCTTTAACAAGCTCTACCTAATCTGGAAAGTGGCTCCAATTGGAGAAATATTCACACATGGAAAAGCATGCAAAAATCAATAAGACATTTGGTGCCAATATTTTTCTTCAAATTTTGAATCAACGGTGGATAAACCTGTTTAATCAGTTTATGAAGTTGAGATGATTTTAATCAAATTCCAACGAGTTAGGGGCCTTAGTAAGCCCCATTCCAACAAGAAATCTTTTTCAAACCAACTTCAAGTAAGTGTTTGAACCTCAAAACTTGGGAAGTTTGGCTTACAAGCCTGGCCATGTGTGGAACGGATCTCTGGGTAAGTGAATAGACAAAATTGTGAACGAATTTCCTAATTTGAATGGCTTGAATTGCATTAAAAGAATAAAGATATCACAAGGTTGAACAGGATGGTTCTCAAAAAAGGAGTCATACTACCAGGAAAGACATCATGCACTTGAGCCGAAAGGCTCTCTGAGTCGACGAGAATGGTACCGCGAATTACAAGGTTTGTCCGAAGAGACCATGAACGTCTTGGAGCCATCAGAAATATGCGATGGTGGGTTTCAGTTGCGTTGACTGCCGGAGTTTGCTGGAAGCTTCGATCGGAAAGCCTTCTGGCTTTGTGCCATCGCTAAGCTCCAAGGCCTGATGAGGTCTTGCAATTTTTTGAAATCTGGGGTTCCTAGGCCGGTCACGCTGAATTTATACGCAATGTGAATGTGCACATGAGTCAAGGGTTTGTTTTTAAGAAGTGACTGGTGATCAGTACTCACGGATCCCAACCTTCAGTGGCTCCAAATCCAGAAGTATTGCATCCCCTGGCACTTCCAAATGTAATGTCTTTCAACCCCTTGTAACCGGACGCATAAAGCCAAGGGTTGAGATAACCCAATGAGGGACCACCGAGCGAGATGCTATAGTCATTAAGCAGTGCAATTATCGATGCGAAAGTCGGTGCAGAGGCTGAGGTGCCATCAACTGCAGGCAAGGCGAGTCAAGACTCGGGGTCAGCTACTTCGTCACATATTTGTGGGCTTTCATGGCCAGGACAGAAACTAGAGAATTGTGACTTGCCACTGAGAAATGTTTGCTGCCAAGCTATTGCATACCTACTCCCCTGAGCGGATACATCGGGGTAACCTCTTCCAGTTCGATTATAAATATCTTTGTATTTGCTTGGTCCAAGATATTCCAGGTAACGATGCACCGCCTTCTGCTGCCATTCGGGACTGCGAAAGTAGTTGGCTTCAAGAGGTAATATGTATTTCATTAGACCAGTGCGATACTAGAAAGTCAATCTGAAGAGTCTTCAAAGGGAAAAGAGGAACAGAAAGGGATGAAGCGACATGGACGTGTAACCCAAGATAAGAGAAGCTTCAGGCGACTCACAGAAACCACCGCCGCTGGAGAAACCAGCCAGGCCGAATTTAGATACAGCTACTTCCGGGTAAAAGTTTTCAGTTCCACCAACTGCAGTTACACTGAAGGATAGACGCGCAGCGGACACGAGGAGATGAAGTCAATTTCTCGGATTTTTTGTTTATGGTTCTTGAGTTTTCCGAAACTATGCCAGTTGGAAGATTGTAACTTACTAGGGACAACTTGCAGGAAAATCGGGTAGAAAGGTCTTGTTCCGCTGATGATTAGAGAGTCAGTTGGTCGAAGGCCAAACAGATTGAAAATGTAAGAAATCTGGCGGGTGAAAATGACTGAAATTGAAGATTTACGGGTTCTTCATTGGTATAACAAGTTCCGCTTTTGCCCACTCCGAAGTCCCCTGAGGAAAATATTAGCGAAACACCACGAGCACTAAGGGCGGCGAAGCCATTACAAACTCGATGCGCGTAGCTCAAGGGAACAGACTGCTCTTCATCTCCATCTAATCATTTTGGTCGATTGGGATATTTGGCACGGGTCGACTTTCAGTTTGGTAATACCCTATTTTTTATTTTTGTTGACTCCTGGTTTCATTAATGGAAATGGAAAAGAATTCCTCACAAGATGAGCTGATAACCTTCGGCAGTCGCTCGATTGGCTGCTGATGCAGATACTGCAACCATTCGAGGAACGGCTCATTATCATTCTGAGGTGTTCCCAAATCCGCGATAAAAGGTGGTCTGCCTCCAACCGAGTAAAAAATGTTTCGTGTTGGGAGAGTCAATCCTAGCGTCGTTTGGGTGTCAAGATTGGCCTATCATGAGGGAAGTTTGTTTGATAATGAGGTCAAACAGAGCCTGGGGACTATCAATGTTTTAGATCTCACCTCCACACCCAGTTGCTGGTCAATCTGTTCTTGATTGAACTCCTGGGGATTACTTCCGCCGTTCACCAGCACAGAATCAAAGGATTTCCCGACTTGGTCAGATCTTTGAGTTTTTAAGAACAACTGAGCGTCCTCCAAATTGGCAGACTCTCCGAGATAGCCCGTAGTGGCAATCATATTCCTGTCTGGTACCTGCACTTTGTAGTCTTCAGTTTTGTAGAGCTGGCGTAGACAGCTATTTGTCACAAGAATGGGACCTGGACAAATATCTGGGATGTGATCCAGTAACCTGGTGTTCGTCACTTCTGAGATTTCCGATATCTTGCTCACTCGTGATCGTTGCTTGTGCAAAACCCCAAACTGGGAAATACAACCAATTCGGCTGCTTCAGTTACAATGTTGTGCACTGGGTCAACACAAACTCGAGAAACTCACCATGGTAGTGGGCTTCAGAAAAAACAGAGAGCGTGATCAAAGAAAGCAAAAACATAGGATCAACCTGAATATCAAAGAACAATAAGATTAAATCACCCAGAGCTTCGGAATGAATGCTTACCTGGATCAGCTCAATATGAGGATGAAGAAGCTCCGGTAAGCTGTATTCTTCCGTTCGAACGATTTGTTCACCGCCTTGGTCTTGATAGATAGAATAGGTCGTATTTGTGAGAATACGCACTTTTCTCAACGGGACTTTTTCCAAGCTAATCCAATCCTTGTGAGGAGTCCATTTCATGTGGTGACATTGGAAGCCATGATTTGTGAGCCACGCGACGACGGCTTGGATAGACTCGTCGTCAGGTTGCATCAACTCGGCAAACTCCTCGTCATTCAAATGTGGTCGGAAGTCAGGATGACTGGGATCCGACATTCGCTCCAAGAGGTCATCGATCGAGGCTTCGAAGCGCGTGTTTTTCAGGCCGATCTGAAGCGTAATACTGTGGCCGTCCCCCGGTGGCTCACCCAGCTTCAGGAAACGCGTCGGTACCCGATGCTTTTCAAACAACACACTCGGCTGCAGCGTTGCATCCTTGGCGTCCTCCATACGAAACTTGGCCCCGCCTACTATTGAGATCGTAGCGATGAAAACCAAACATATCATCTTCATGATAGCATCTTTTTTCCGTGAAGAACTCATGTTGGGGCTGAAGATTTCAGGGCAGACCGTGGGGGATATGAGTGCGGCTGTATCTGTGAGGCGACTTGGACGCGCATGATGCTCACCACTTGGTCAGTTCAAATTCGAAGATCGTTTAATAGGATCTACCAGGTGGTGAGGTGGAGCGTTTATCCCGACTGATGTGAGCAAGGATAGAGAGGCTTGGTTTACTATTGCTGCACTCATCAAGGCTACTATTGCTAGGTTGAATTTTTCTAGCTGTCCATTGAAAGATCAAGCCATAGAATTGTGATGTGACTTCCCTATCTAACGGGTGTGTTTTTGGGCCCAGGGGGACTGGGATATTAGTGAGGCGTGAAACTTGTTTGTTTCATTCCATTTGCCGGCCACCGCTGCCGGCGATGGCTCGAATTTCGCCTAGGTAGAATCATGTTCCTTGGTCTCTTCAAGTGATTTTCCATTTTGTATGCTCATCCACTTGACTAGGTAAACTCCATGCGCCTCCTTGTTACTTCCATAAATAAATATGTTCTCTTGTGTGGTTGAGGCCTCTGTCTGGTGGCATTGTCGCCTCTCGAGGCTGTCGACTAACCAGTATGACATTTGCGCGATAGAAATCCGGTCGCATTCAGTCGAATCCCCCGTCACAGATACCAAGAGACAGTATTGAACCCAATCTGTGACGCATCATCGTTTCAGGCCCTGGCTCAACAGAAGTTGGTTGGCATTACACTCCGAGAGCAACCGCACAAAAATGGCGGTGGGTGCGAGTATCTCGCAACCAATGTCGTAAAATTCGACACGCTAAGGCCTGCACAAATCTTCCAGGAGTGTTGGCCTCAGGGCGATCAACACTGGAGAGTGGGGTTCGATTGGAAAAGAAGCCCTCTAGTATGTATGCCTTCACTTCCCCAGCTACCTCCTGGCCTAGTAATTCTAGTAATTGGAAAACGGCCCTGCTCTTGGCGCAAATCTATATAATATATTCCTTCCAAAAAATTTCCATCCCACTAGGCAAACCTAAAGCCATATTACATCAAAAAATACGAGCGGCATCGGGTGAAGAATCCAAAAGAAATGACTCTGGCCGGGCTCGAACCGACGACAACATGCGTTCATCAATGAATGTTAAGCATGTGCTCTACCAACTGAGCTACAGTGCCATACAGGGAGGGATGGTGGAAGTGCCGGAAACGGTGTATATAATACCTTCATATTTTATCCCGTTTGTTGATAAAAGAGGATTTGAATTGCTTCGCTCTGTCCAAAGAGATAAATATCAAAGTCTAGGTTTCAGCTGTTTTTTCTATTATTGTTGAAAGGATGAGTCACTTTCTTGGGCAATCCCAAAACTGTATTTTTTCTCCAATATTCAAGCCAGTCCGAGAGGGAACTTGAACAGAAAGTAAATATGAAATGAATATCACCTGTTTTTTTTTTTGTTGAAATTCTGTGATCCTGCCCATATGAGGAGTCACAT
>SMGU01004200.1:0-10899 GCA_004348175.1 Puccinia novopanici
TTTATTTATTTATTTATATTCATTGGTTTCAGATTTGTTTATTTCTTTTTTCAAAGGATTGTTTGGCTCAATTCAAACTTGTAAGATATTAAAGGATAGATGAAACAACCCCAATAGAGATTCCAAATTATAAAAAAGAAATGATAACATATTCATCAGAATGCTAAAATAGTCCATGTAGGAAGTTGTCACACACCATCCACTCCCAATACAAAATGAAACCTTCTATGGTCTGTTGATTACAGCATGAGAAGTGGGGTAAGTGTAGCACTAATCCCACAGTTTTCTAGAAATTCTATGCAGCATTTAATTCATTTTTCGAATTTCCCTTTTAACTAGGAGGAGGATTCTCTTGGTCCATTGTAATTTCAGAGTTTTTTTTTGGCATATCCTTAAAAATTAATCTCCACAATGTTATTATCAGAAAAGTAAACAACTGAGTTGGAACTTTCAATTTATTTTACTTCAGGTATTCTTTTGAGGATATGATTAAACTGACCCCAGGATGTGTAACAAAAACCCCATCTTGCTGAGGATGATTAGCAGGTCAAAAAAGCATCTGGAGAGAGCAGAGAATATGAATGTGGTATTTATTTCCCACCTTTTTACTGATGATGATTATAAATGGTTATTCAGAATAGGCCCACCAGGAATGTCTTGGAGGCCCTTTTGTGCATGTGATAATTCCATTCCCAGAACCTGTTTTATAAGCGGAAAATTTTCTGGAAATTGGTATACAAGCACCAAACAATGTCCCCTGAGGATCCTTAACATAATTGAGTTGTATATTATCACTCCAATTATATGTGAAAAGAGTCCCATATTCTTCCTGAAAATGTGATTAAAATATACTGTTATGACCCACAATACCACTGGAATTTTGACTCAACAAAGTGTGGAATTTGTTCAGGGAATACTATTTTTCAGACTGGGGAACTTTGATTAGGTTTGGCAAGGAACAGGGTTGGGAAAACTAACCTCAATGTGGGAATGTGAAGAGAAACAGTGAGTCCTTTCCCAAGTTCACTTGCACTGTAGCTAATGGGACTGTGGCATGTACCATGAAGCCAAAAGAAGGACTGATGGAAGTCCAACACATGTGAATTTTGTGCAGAAGTCTGTGACAGGGGAAGCCCTCCCCAAGAACCCCAACTCTTAGCCAGCTTAATAAAATAGTTCTGGACCACCACCAGTGTTGAGTTATGTGGGCTGAGACAGGTCTTTCTCCTCTGATGTGACATATTTGGGTGTGTACCACAGCAGGCGCAGAACCCTTTCTGTGAGATTTTTTTTTCTTCTTCTGTTGAAATTGATTCTGTTGAGAATGGGGTACCATTCTGGAGGCACCTGTGGAAGTGTTTCTGGTCCCAATAGCCACGATTCCAGAACAATGGGTACACCCCCACTTTGTAACCCTGAACCCCCAAGATTATAAACACACTTTTTTCTGACTTGGTCAGAAAAAGTTTCCAGAATGTTTTTTTGGGGGAACGTCAGTGGTACACAGCCCCTAAAAATTCTTGTGAGAATCTTTCACAGAAGAATACTCTCCCTGACCCTTCCATCTTATAAGCTATTAGAACAATGAAAAGGCTTCTACCAGCGTCCAGCCCCTTGGAATGCTGCAGGTACCATCACGCTAACATATGGCCATGTGTGCATGCTTTCTATGCAAATATGTGACAGGATTAGGCTCTCCCTTTCCAAGACTTCTAGCTCTCAGTCAGCGCACATAATAATGAAAATGAAGCAACCATACCACCCGAACAAGAGCTGGCAAAATGTGTGAGTGCAACGACACCTGTGGACCATGAGGGATCAACGAGGTCAGTGAAAAGAGAAACAGGGTTGGAATATAGTCTGGACTGCCCAGCTTCAGGCGCACAAACACATCACACCCAGTCACAGGATCAATTCCAAAGCGTACATTCTGTGAGGTCAGTGCCAGAGACACTGGGTCTCACAACAAAGCTTTCCAGACACCAACACCTTTTGGATAAGTTTACATGCATAGAAATTGACATGGTAGATTCCCCATACTTCTGATGCAAGGCCTACACGCTGGACGTATATGGTATGTGTATTTATCTTGCCAAGGGGACGGATATCTCCAAGCAACCAGGGGAGTCCCAGATTCCAGATGGAAGACCCATGCCTGCCCAACTTCCTTGGTCCTTTCTGTCCTAGTCCAAGGCGGCAGGTGGATCAGATGTGAAGCTTCAGGAGGAGAGAGAGATGTGGTCAGGGTGTGAGAGGGAGACAGAGCAGCCCTCCAGACCCATCCACGAGCCGAGCAAAGCATCCAGTTAGAGAAGTCAGCACATCATCATTATCATCATGACAGCCACACCTCTCTCTCTCTCTCTCTCTCAACACACACCCACAAACCCTCTCTCTTCCTGATGACACACTGCAGACAAGACCCATCCCACCTCACCATGCCCACAACCATCTGCACCTCCCGCTGCCACACACACACCCAGAAAACCTCTCCCTGTTGATAATGATGATGATTCTCATAGAAGACAAAAAAACAGACTTTACATTGGTCTCACGGTTCTCATCCACAGCCACCACACCACTGTCCCTATCAGCCAAGGCTCCTCTCTCACACACACACACATGTGACACAAGAAGTATTCACAATGACACAAGGGCAAAAAATGAGATATAGATGTATGTATGTATGTGTAAACCATATCAGCAGAAAAAAGAGCCTGGAAAAGGGATATATATATATATACTAAGTTTAAAGGAGACAGCAGCCAACCTAACAACCAAACCAAAACACAAAAGATGTCCAACAAAAAAAATGAGGTATTATATATATATATGTATGTATATCCCAAAAATCACTTATGTATATATGCATATCTAGATATATATCCATAATTTTAGAAAGATGAAAAAGGAAAGAAGAGATCCTTATTACAAGTCAACACATCATCATCAATCAATCAAATCATGAAACAAAACAAAGACAAAAACAGTCACGCCAACGCGGCAAAAAAACAGCAGTGAGAAAGTGGGGAATGAAAGAATGAAGAAGACCGTGGTGTGTGTGTGTGCTTTAGAAGAAGGAAAAGAGAGAAAAAAAAAAAAGGAGAGTGATGGAAATAATATAAAGCAAGAAAAGAACAGGCTTCTTTTCCGATGATCACTGAGCCAGATAGAAAAAGAGAGAGAGAGAGGGAAGGGTAGAGATTCCGTGGCCATCATCACCATCATCGTTGCAGGATGTCACCACCACCACCACCGAAACAAAACAGCTTCTTTATCTTTAGGTAGGGAGAGTTCACTGAAGTGTGGAAGAGAGAGAGACCATGAGCACCGGGGACATATAACACGAGAGAGGGAAAGAATGGCTTACAACGAAGAAGTGAGTGTTGACCCTCGAGGCGTAATGGACATCCATCTCTTCCATTTTGAAAGCATTAATTTCCTCCTACAAAAAAAAAAAAAAACTCAATGAGATCAGCACCAAAATCCCTCAAGACGAGAAAGAAAAGGAGGGATAGAATACCTTGATGCGTTGAGCAAGGGTAGGGGTAAGACGATTACAGGTAGCGAGTTCGCCTCTTCGGTCGTAGATAGCGGGGGGCCAAGTGGTGTGTACGGAGAGATGCTGGGCAAAGGTTGCGCGACGATCCTTGACCTCGGCGCCGGCGATCGACAGCGTCAGGTTGGGCATCTGGCTCCCAAAGTCGATCACCGAGTCCGGCCTCTCCGACTGTTTCCCTATTTGGGGTAGACTCATTGGGTCCTCCCGTGTCGTTCCTGGCTGCGGCCTGTCCGACGTCGTGCTCCCACTCAGCGGTTTCGCTGGGTGTGATAATGTTGGTGACAGATGCTGCTCTTGTGAAAAGTTTTGCGCATCTATCCACAAGAAGAGTCAGGCTTTTGGGTTTTCAACAGACTTGTGAGATAAACAACTTACTCTTCAAGATACCTTTCTTTGGTACTGCTTCTCGGGAGGGACGGGGCTTCAAGCCAGGACGACGGGCGGAGGAGGAGGTACCATCAATAGAGGAATACAGTGATTCCATGTCGTATTCATCTATGCCTTCATTATCATTATCATCATCATCATCATCATCACCGTTTCGTAACTCTTCGACGGATCTGCGGGGCACGCCAGTATACGGGTCAATCAGACCTTCGACGTTGGCATTTCGGACGGTGTTATCATCCCAGTCTTCGGCCTCCTCAGCATTCGGCGAACGTTCTGAGGGCCGGCGGAGATCCTCGACACAAGTTGAGGCTGGAAGATCGTCCGAGGCGCTGGTACTACTTCCAATGCCAAACCCCCATTTCCTCGATTTTTTACTTTTAATTTTCTCCTTCTCTTTCTCAATCATCTTCTTGCGCGCCTCCGAGGCGCTTCCGGGTGTCAGGGAGCCAGAGCTTCCAATCGAGCTTGCCCGGCCTTTGGATCTGGCGCTCTCTGAACTGTGGGTCTGAGACAACGCTTCGGATGCAGAGGTGGCCGCAGCAGCAGCAGCGTCGGCAGCGGCAGCGGCAGCGGCAGCGGCAGCGGCAGCGGCGGCAGCCTCCTGTTGGGCGTATTGTTGCTTCTGTTTGTGAATAAAGGCGGCGGCGGGGGTCATGCCTGGAAACTCGACTGAAAGCGATCGATCGACTTCCGCTTGGACCTGAGCCACTGATATCGAGGCGAGATTCTTCTGTTGGTTCATACCCAAGGCCCTCTTGCTGGCCTTGGTACTATAGCCCTTATTGTCGTCCGTGTCCGACTCTGCGGCGACGGCAAGATCGTTTTTATCCTTGAAGATTTTGGTAAGGCTCATGACTCCCTTGCTGCGGGCAGATTTACCAAGGTTGCCCAGTTTGCGAATCATGACACTTGCGGAACTGACGGTGGATGAGATGGAGAGGTTATCGGTAGACGAGTTGGATTTCGAGTTGAGGAAGCCAAAACGACGAGGTTGACGGCCAGACTTGCCTGTGTTGGCGATACTGGGACTTGAGGGCACGCCGGCAATCGAGGCGGAGGAGCTCTTCAGCCTCTCGTGACTCACAACAGGGTCAAGCTCGGGAATCGAGTCGTGCATGATATTTTCTTGCAGGGCGTTGATGCTGAGGGCGCGCCGGAGCTTATTGCTAAGACTGTGCTTGGAATGCTTATGATGATGACGTTCCGGAAGTGGGGCAGTACTAGTTTTACTCGCGGCAGGAGAGTCATCGGGTTGAGTAAAGTTGGATGTTGAGCTATCGACGCTAGTACCGGGAGTGGATCTATGACCAGGAGGGCGATGATCAACGTCGGAAGTGGTGTCAGAATCTTCATCGGCTTCGTCATCGGCATGAAGTACGGGTACAAGAGTGATACTGCCAGGGACAGTAGGTGTGGAGGCGGAGGTGATGGTGACAGTCGATGCGGACGAGTTGCGGTAAGAGGCAGAGGTGATGCTGGGTGTACTAGGGTGACGATGCGTTTGATCTTTTTCACTGGGGGCGGGAGGATGGTTGGCTGGGGAGGATTGGGTTGACTGAGCCAGTGGACTGGATCGACGGACCATATTATTATTATGGTTGGATGTGTTGAAAGAATGAGTGGGGGTTGAGGTAGGATGACCCTGAATGGTGATACCAGAGGGGGGTATGGATGAGGAGGGAAAAGTTGTAGTAGTATTAGTATTAGTAGTAGTAGTAGTAATAGTCGTGTTGACAGAAGAGGAAGGGCTGCGGACAGTTGTAGGAGAATGAAAAGAGAACTGAGGTTCGTTGAGTGAGCCAATCGGTTTTACGAGATGGGCGCTCGGACCGTGAGAGTAGCCGTGCGAGGAGGAGGTGATACTATTTTGGCTATCGGTCCTCAAGCGAAAGAGGTTACCGTTGTTGTTGTTGCTGCTGTTGTTACTGTTATTGTTGAAAGGTTTTTGAGGCGGGGCATGATGAGAAAGGGGGCTAGATCGATCGCTCTGGGTGCTTTGAGTGCGTGATCTAGGCAATGGAATGCCACTGGAGCCGGAGAGTGGGTTGTTGTAGCGAGATTGGGAGGGGATGTCGTTATGTCGATACATCTTGTTATTGTTGTTGTTGTTGTTGTTGTTTTGTTGTTTTGTTGTTGTTGTTATTAGTGTTGGTTGAGAGTGAGCGAGAGTGGGTTTGCTGGTGGTGGTGAAGAGAGGGGGAGGCAGAGGTGGTGGTAGTTGAGCCAGGGGTGAAGTGGTGGGAATGGGCTGATCGGGTTAGTAGAGGGGGTTGAGGGGGGCCAAGGATGGGAGTGTTTTGAAAGTTGCGATTGGTTTGGAAGGGGAGTAATGGTTGTTGTTGGTGGTGTATGATTTCAGGGAATGAAGGGGCTGAGTGGAGTAGGTGTTGCTAGTATGCCCTATCGACGTTGGGTTGTTGTCTCAATGCTGTCCTGTAGTCATGTAATGCATTGTCGAGTAGTCCGTTGCGTTCGTAGTAGACTGCCCTGGCATAGATGAGCAGTGCTGAGTCCTCCAGTGGGTTTCTTGTGGGTGGCTGTTGTTGTTGTTGTTGCTGTTGTTGTTGTGGTGGTGGTGGTAGATGATGATGGGTGTTGTTGGTATTGCTGCTGCTGCTGGTGGTAGTGGTGGTAGACGCAGTTTGATGATGTTGTTGGTCATGTTGAGCCTGTCCCGGTGCTTGTTGTGCAGCCAACATCTAATTATTAAGAAAAAAAATGTTCAAGTGGTTTTCAGCGGGGGGGATGGGAGAAGAGAGAGCTTTCAAGGAAGGAGACTTTGATTTACAATGTGAGTATTTTATTACAAGAAGAAATGAGATGATAGTAACCTCAGAGCCGAAGCAGATCCAACAAGTTCAAGTTCGTAACTGTTCTTGTGTTTTGGTATTGAGTATCAGTAGAACAAGCCGATCGAGCGACTTCCTTGAGTGGTTTATATTTATTTGTATGGTCAATGGTCAATGGTCAACGGTACTAGGGAGTCAAGTTGTAGCAGCGAGGGGAACGAGAGAGAGAAACGGAGCGAGACGAGGAGCAAACTGGGAGGTTGTGTGGAGAACCCCCTTAACTTCCCCCCTGAAGTCTAAAAAAAAAATAAAAAGTGTTGGTCAGAGATGATTCTTATTTGTGTGTTCGACAAAGTAAAGCAAAAAAAAGAATTAATATCAAGACGAGAGTTTTGGAGAAAGAAAAGTTTGAAGAAGACTGCAGGAAAGAGCACCGCATCAAACGGCGCCCGGCGATTCAGCGAGACAACCCACACACACACACACACACAACTGTGACACACTGCAACCCACATGACTGTATATATATATACAATAATGACAATGCAAGGTAATACATCATATAAAATACAATCACTCAACGCGTTACGCAACTGAAAAAGAAACCGAACACCGAACAACCAAGAGAACTTTTCCATCCAGCGCACAAGGAAGAAACAGCAACCGACACGCCAGTGCCTTATCAGACAGCACTAGTCCCAACCGACGTATCAAGATACTCTACCAGTGCCCGGGAGCAGCATCTCTGGCTGCTCCTAGGCCAAGCCGCTTCTCACCTTGGGGCCCTGCAGACGCCGAAGGGGCAATGCGCCCAGTGTATGTATAGAAATCCACCCGCCCATCAATGTCGCCGGAGAGAGAAAAAAAGATATTGGGAAAAAAAAAAAGGTTTCTTCTATATACACCGCGACTGGCTCCTCGCGACGTGTCGCACTTGGTAAGAAGCTCTGCGATCCGGTGGGTCTCAAGTCGAACCTTGAATATCTCTTATACATCTTCCTCTTCGCCTTGATATATTTTCTATTGTATTCAAAATTCAGATAAACTTCAACACAATTCACGTCAGTTTTTTTTTTTTTCGCAGGGATGTACATGAAAACTCTGTTGAAAATCCCCTCATGCCGAACTTCTGAACCATCTCGTTATGTTCATTTGTTCAGGCGTGATAATTTCGCCCGGAGCATTGCGCACAGCTATGAATATTCAATGTCTTCCAGCCATATCTTACTGTAGCTCAAAAAACCTAATCTGAGACAAACACAAAAAAAAAAAATGTGAATAAGCATGAAGGAGAAAGAAAAAGATAAATAAATGAATCAGAGTTGGAGATCAATCAGAGAAAAAGTGCCTGGAGTGTTTGAAGAATTCTGCCACCCATGCATATGTGCCTTCCAATATATGAGAAGTGAGTGGCTAGGAGTGTTCCAATTCACTCTCATCTTTGCCTTGGTTGCTTGATGCACAAGCTCTTGTCTTGCCAATTTGCATTTGCAGCAAAAATCAAATATTGATGAATGGGGGCTCCCCTGTTTGAACCATCTGGGCATACAGGGGGTGGAGTCTTCCTTTGGCTTGAAAAAGGTGTACTTGATGTCAAGGGGAATGCCCACAAGTCATTTGGTTGATGGTTGTGCTTGTAATAATGGGTAAGTTTTAGCTTCAACTCCTACTTCTTGTTGAGAGAGGTGAACTGCTGCCTGATGGCCATGGCCAGTTTATTCACATTTTCCTGGAGCTTTCTGGGGCAGGAAGTGCTCCTTGTTGCTGCTTCATTTCCCAAGAGATCCGCTGCCTCATTTCCTACAATCCCTTTATGTCCGAGGAACCATACCAGGTGAATGTCAACATCCTTGCGTACACTGTTCCATGCCTCTCATATTACAAAGAGGAGATACTGCCCAGTTTTTTCCTGGTTGAGATTGTGCAATTTGTGCAGAACACCCTTGCTATCTGTGAAGATGTATGATGAGGTCACCTTCTGATGTCTTGTCAGAATAAAGAGCAGGTGGCACACTACCAGGAACCCCACAGCATCACACTCATGATTTGAGATGGATGGGTTTACTCCTAGGGATGCAGTTAAATCCAGGCATCTGGGCATACTTCAGCCCCCATTCTATCTTAAAATTTATCAAAAGAGCTGCCAGTATAAATCATTACTGTTTGACTATTTTTCTGAAATTTTTAGCCAAGGCCAACTTGAGTGCATCTGTTTTGAAATTTGGCTTGAATTTAATCAGCTCAAACCTTCATCAAATCTGTTTTCTTGTCCCTCAAAAATCCTTCAATGCCTTGATAAAATTATTAATTAAAAATTCCCTGGAAGATCAATCAAGCAAAATATCTGACCAGTTAAATCAACAATAAATCAACACACTCAAGTATACTCACCAGATCTTCATAAAATGCCACTGAAGAATAACTCTATTTTATCTAAGGAAAGTTCAAATCAATTTAATTGCATCCTCCCAGGTCAACAAGGACTCCCCTTGCAACAGTTGTTTATCTTTCAAGTACAGACAGAGAATTACAGAAAAATATAACTTGAAGTTCCCTGTCTTCATTCACTTTGATTACAGTGGTAAAATTAACTTCTTCAAGAGTTTGATTGAGGAAGAAAATGGGAATTATTCATTGAGGCATTTGATTTTGAGATTTCTTTCTTGCAGCATAAATTTTGGAAAAGGTGGCTAAGAGTTTTTCTTTTGGGAAATTCTTCTTCAGCACTTCAAGAATGGCCAATTGTGTGAGTCCTGCATCACTAAGATTTTTCATTTCTTCATAGAGATCTTGAGGGAGTCTTCTGTTTTCTGTGGGGGATGTGGGGTCTAGGGATTGCTTTTTTTTAATTAGAAACAGAGAAGTTCCAGTGGTTGGCCCTCTTTTGAAAATAAGCTGAGGTTTCAAAAGGGAAATTGATTAATTGAATAGATTTTTGATTCTTGTAGGTGGCTCCTTTACAGCAGTTTTGTGCAGAATTCCTTCCCTAAATAGAAACAATGAAGATAAATATTGTGGTGGTCTTCCAAACTTCAGGGTCTGTTTAAATGTCATTGGGGGGAGCAGGGATTTGTTAAAGCTCTTCAGATTTATTTTGATTTGAACTTTTGGTGGGGTTTTTTTGCTTTGTTCTTTGTGTGTTTGGGTATTTTTTTCCTTAGATTGTTTTGTTGTTTTGGTTCTCAAGAATTTCTATAAAGTCTTCAATAATCTTATATTGCTGTACTGATTGGTCAATGATAGTGTTTGGATTGATTTCAGGGATGCTCTTGGTTTGGTTTTTGGGGCTTTCATTTCTCTCAAGGGTCATCTGGGGGCTATTGGGGTCTCCTTTTTGATTTTCATATTCTAAATAATCTGAAAGCCGCATTGAGAATTTTTTCCAATCTAAATCAGAGTCCTGAATTGGAGTCTAATCTGAAAAGCTGTAGGAAGTATATTAGACTTTGTAGTCTTTTAATGAGTGGATGTGTGTGAGCAAGCAAGCAGATGAACAGCAGCAGTAACAACACAAGATAGCAAACCTTTTGATGAATGGATGTGTGTGAGCAAGCAAGCAGATGGGCAATTGTGAAGAGAGCAAACCTGGGAAGTTTTTGATGCTATGGGTGAGCTTATGGAGTGAAACACCTTGAGTGAATGAAGAAAGACAACAGTATTGATGGGAGTCTAAATACAATAAATATTAGGTTTCAAGAATGAAGCTGCAGATTATGAAGTATACAAGATTAGCTGACTAACTAGGCTTTGATATGCTACTAATGAAGGAGGAGTGAGAAATAGGCTAATAGGAATAAGTCTTGAGGAATAGTCTTGAACTCTTGCTAAGAAGAGAAAAGGCTCATATGAAAAGAACCTCTTAGTTGTTACACATAGGGACAGTTTTCAGACTCCAAGCATAGGGAGTACAACAAGCAGACAGGAAAAGTGGCCACCACATCAGGTTGTACTATGGTTTGATATTGTCAAGTGTGCTGCTAACCAGGCCACACCCTTTGATGGCAGCCTGCCTGCCAGTGCAATCAAAGACAGCCATCCCTTTGGCGTCATACTACACTCATTTTTGTGCCTTCCAAAACCACTCAGAAGGGTTATCACAAGCCAAAAACTTGATAGCACCTTTGAAAAAACCCCTCTTTTTTTTGAAAAAAAAAAAAA
>SMGU01004201.1:0-19377 GCA_004348175.1 Puccinia novopanici
AAAAAAAAAAACTCATGTGCAAGTACTCACTAATTGCATCCACAAGACGGATAGTTTTCCAAGATGAGTGCGCCGTTCCTGCTTGGTATCATTCTTCGAGTTGGGTATGTCCGGAAGCGAAGGAGTTGTAGAGTTCGAGGATAACAATTTGGTTTGATGACGATTCAACCCGCGAGCGACGAGCCCGACTAGAGAGTCTTTCCGCTGAATTTCCCAAAGAACTTCTAGAATCTTAGGCAGGTGATCGGAGGATGGAGACAGGAGGAGAGACGCAATGAGACTGTCATCATTCCGACATCGATCCAAGCTTTCGAGAACTGTTTCGAAACACTTTCGGGAGAGATTCATTAGCAACAGGGACAGCGAAAGTCATGAAGGAACGCGACGCGCTTTTCAGTTCCACCCACCTTCATGTGTTCATCAAACCTGAAGCTCTCCATGACCGGAGAAGACTGGGGCATATTTCCTACTCGTGCGTCCAGGGAGTCATGAGCTGGGATATATGTGTACCTCGAGAACGGGAGCCTGCAGTTGGAAGGACAGGAAGTTAGTTGGGCTGTTCGGAATGGGAAAAGGACGTGAGATGATGACCTTTTCGGAGTCGGATGGAGTTCGAGATGAAGTTTGGCATTTCCATCTTGCGGTCAGAAGGCTGAAAGGGAATCTGAAACAGGCTGTGCCCAGCACCCATCGCGGACGGGCATCCCGGTCCTGCAGGCGTCCCAGCCGGGTCGGCTGCTTTCGAGAAACCCTTTCGCAGCAACCCTGGCCACCTTGCCCGCCTTGTGATGCCAACAAAGAGCTGGTCTGGGGAAACAATAGCAGGTGGAAATCAACTCGACAAGACAAATTCCAACTCAGACGGAGTTTTGACGTGGGTGTAGAGGCTCTACATAGTGTGGACTAGCCGGATAGCACACATTACTAGTCATTCATAGCAGTTAGCAGAGAGCTGCAATTCACGGTACGCGCCGGGGAAGGCTGCACTACATGCCACCCAGCAGTAGAGAAGGGGAAGAACACACACAAGCACCACCAGATCAATTGATAAATTCAGGACATAGGAGTTGGCCAAAGGTAAGGGAATGTCAAGGCAACAAAATAAATTGTCCTTCAGTCGAGCTGCATTCGGTTCACCACATTTGAGGTTATGAGTATTGAGAATAGATGATAGCAAGCAGAATACATATAAAATAGAAATTCAGGTCACATGAGTTGGCCAAAGGTAAGAGGATTTAAAGGAAAAATATATATCCTGTGGTCGGTTTACGGTTGGATCAACAAATTCGAGATTTTGAGTGGATGAAGTCAAACAGAATAAGTACGCGTTCTAATGCTACGCAAAGAACTTAAATCGAGGGACATTGTTGTGAGCAGAACAAAAAAAAAACTTAGCCTGCAATATCAAGACAATTAAGCAAAGGTCATTCAAGCCAGTATACACACTGACACCCATCAAAATCAGATTATCCATTTGCTCAACTCACGCGTTGATGGTGTGTTTGTCAGATCAAGACTGAGGAGGTGGATTTTTTACTTCAAATTCTTCAACACTTCGACCAGTAGATGTAAATGCACTGTTTGATCACGAGATTGAAGAGATCAGTTTCTGTAATGGGATACATTTGTTTCTTTATTCCTGCTGCTTTCTTTTAACAACATGAATGTTGAAACTTACTAGAGCAACATCTGGTTAATTTGTAGGAGATCTTCTCTCCAGGGCTTCCGCTGTTCATGATTTTGGACCCGGAATTCCTCCGTCAATTTAATGCATCTTTGGATGGAGTGAGGAGAAACGAAGTCGGCTATGGGGAAAAAAATAGCAAATCAGAAATCACAATCAGTTTGCTTTCATAAAAAAATTTATTTGGTGGGTAAATCAGAAGTTAATTATATGAGACAATCAAGTTCACCGGCGATATTAATACAGTTGGCCAAGTTACAAACTTGATAGGCAGTGTAAGCAGGAATAAGGACCGCTTCGCCTGGTTTCTGAAATGAAATGAAAAAGGAATGAAAAATTTTGGACTCGAGGGGAGGGGAGGAGAAGGTCCGAGTGAAAGGGTTTATTGCTCAACTTGTTTGACTTCCCACCCTACTACACCATATTGTTCTCTTAAGGTATTCCTCATTTCGGCATCGATGTAGATTTGTGAACTGAAGAAGCCCATTCCGCATAAAATATAAACGATCAAAGCTTCATAGCCAACGACCTTTCTTCTTTAGTGAAATTCTACGAACGTGTGGATTGGATCATCTCTTTTGCGCCTCACTTCTTCGACCGGGAGTTGAAGTTCGTTGGCTTGATGCTGATATAAAAACTCGCGCAGAGTTTGGGAGTCTTTGGCGTGGTAAAGGTGCCATAGAGCCTGGAAGTACAATTGGTTGGCAAAACAAGTTAATAAGGCAAAAAAGCTGGTGTTCTTGTGGGTATGTACAGATATTTGATGCAACGGAAGACTTACACAGCCTTCGCTGTCCCCCTGCTTCGCATAAGTCTGAATATTGATGACATCTAGTAACAAATGTTGGTATGAACTCGAGGACATTAGTCTTGCGAGGCGCGATAATACATCACCCACCGGCAACATCCATGTGAAGACTAACAAACAAACACGCGGAAAGCATCAAGTCAATTAGAATTAGCCTTCCAATTCCATTGGGGCTCACGATAGCCAAAAAGGATTGCAAAGATAGAAGCAAACAAAGTGGAGCCACGTGATCTGCCTTGATCAGAACTTTTCATTGCGATATACATCTGAAACAGTAGATTAGCTCAATGTTTTCCAAAAGTGACGTAAACAGCTTCACAAAACACTGACTTTGGGCCCTCTGCATACATCCAGATGGACAGCAATAAAAAAAAAAACAACATGCTACAGAGCATTAGTATCGAAGAGTAACCAGTACTCAAAGTATGAGAGGCGACAGTTTTAGCAAAGAAAGAAACTCAACATGTCAGGGACGTTCCCATTCGTGGGGAAGTGCGCTGCCACATTCCGAATACCAAAACGAGTAGTGATATCAGGAATGGGAAGGGCATGTTCAAAGTCGTAGAAGAGGTCCGGGAATTTTTCCTGGAAGTCGGCCTCCGGGGGCCAATCTCGTAGTTTCCAAACTTCTTGATTCTTGGTGGATTCCTTTGTAAAGTCTTTAAAGAATGCACGAACAGTAGTATCGACCGGAAGCTGCAGTGGACAATTAGCCCTAATACGCTGGCACGTACCCCAGTCATATTTGGATGTAAAATAGTCGGGGGTCCATGGCTTTTTCAGGCGATCGCTCATGCCGGTTACTACAATCATCTGTCCCGCCGCCCATAGTCGATCGAAGATGGTCGGATCAGCTTCTAGATCATTGACCTGAATTTTGATGTAAGGTTCCGTGCAGCCGTCTTGAGGTTGATGCAGAAACCGGACCAGGTCGGCGGGCACTGAATATGGATCCGGTGGCTCAACTGGAGAGGTCGAAGTGGGCAAAGTTTCGTAATTCTCAGTCAGAGGGAGCATTTGTTTACGTAGCGTATCCAATTCTTCCTGTGTAATGTGTGAAATCTTGTTGTGGGTAGTCGGTGTATGCAAGTCATGCCACTTTGTGCAAGTCTTTAATCTTTTAAGCCAATTTATATGTACGTCCGGTAGGGGAGTATTTCCAACTTGATTTTGTTCAACCAACAATTGAAAACATTTGGTACAAGCCTCGGCACCACATTGAGAGCAAAGCCAGGCAGCGCCGATGAGAGTAGCTGAACAGTAATCGCATTTCGTCACCAGGTCGATTCGGCGCCCAATGAATTTAACTTGAGGGTCTTGTAACCAAGCCAATTCCTTTTCGATCACGGGCAGTAGAATCTTTGCAAGCAGTCGTCGTAGTTCCAAAAGATCTTGCGGATGTGGAAGGCGGTTGAATTCGGTTGGGAATTTGGGGGATTGATAATCGAGTTGAGATGGATGTGTGGTGAAATCTGGCAATATGGGTGCACCCACTATGACGTTAGGTGGGTCCCGTTTACATATCCACTGCCTGATCCATTTGAAAGCACAGATGAATCCGACCGATTTGCCAATACAGGGTGTGCATCGATATCGGCGCAGATGGGCAGGTAGCGTGCTACAGTTGGTAGTCTGCAGCTCGAGGGTCAAATCGTTTGGGAGTCTTCCATGAAGAATGCAAATCTCCTCGAGCGTTGGAAGCACCTCGATCGAAGTATCGTCATGAACCCATTTTTCTATAAATAAAGCAGTTGATAGCTTGAGTAATGAGGTTATTTCTGGGTAGGTTCACGTTGGCAAGATGAGGATAATTTGAAGGAGATGACGTGGACGAACGGGTCACCTGGCGGATTGGATTGTTTTTCTTAGTCTGGGTTTTCTTAGGGGCCACGTTTCCATGCTGAGAATGGTTGTCGACAGTATCAATGTTACGTTTCTGGTTATGAATCATGTCATCTGTGGAAGTCTTGTTCTTCAATTTGCTTTGTGTGTACACCGGGAATGTTCAGGCCATGGCTCAAGATGATGACAAAATGGGGGTACCATAGCTTCAAATCAACTCTGCACTTCAAGAGCAACCGCATCGGTCCATGGGATTATCCCAGGATTAGGTTTAGAGATACTCCGGGATTAAACTAAATAAATCCCGGGCCTTGAACACATCAGTTGGTATTAAAATTTAGAAATCCATCCTTAATCTTTTCAACCGCATCAGCTTACTTCAAATGATACCAGTTTTCCCTGATTCCGACATTAACCCACGACGCCGAATGGAGAATGGCAGGAGAATTGTCCAGCAGATCCTGGACAATGACTTCGACATCGCCGAATACATGGACTCGAGCGATTCCGACGAAAATTCATCCTTCACAAAAAAAACCTCGGCTCCCCAACAAAGAAAGGAATCGAGCTTAACAAAGCCTCCCCCCGGGGGGCGTCCCTGCGGGACGCTCTCCGGAGGAGAGGCTTATACCTAAAGTCATTTTCTTGGCGGTAGGGATTTCACTTTTTCAAGGGTTATTTTTTAATTAAATTTATTAAAAAAAGAACCAGTTGTGCTATCAAAAATATGTCTCAATGGAAATGTACCCAACAGTCATAGCTTCACTCAGATATATTGCTTCCACTTCATGTCAAGAAATGTTTTCTGTATTAAATTTTTCAAAAACTGTTGGATTATCCATGTGTCTGAAAATCCTTCCACCTGGGATTGTCATTGTTGCAAAGATTTGCCAACCTTGCAAAGTAATCTTCAACCTTGCCTGTCGGAGTTACATGATTAATGGGTGCTTCAGGAATAGGCACATGAGTCATGGCAGGCTTCCTCCTTCCTGCCTTTCAATCAAGCAACATGGCCCATACACCTGCAAAAAAGAAGCCGCCAATCCCAAAGAGTCAATCTATGGCCGTCAAGAAAATTAGTGACCTGGATGATACGGACCTTAGAAGTCTGATTGATAAATGCAGCTTGCAGCAGTATGGCCAGAACTGCAAACCACTTCAGGTCAATACGGTGATGTTGTTGATTTGAGGTAACAATCCTTTTTTACTTGCCGCCACCAGCTTTGGAAAATTTAGGATTGCCGAACTGTACCTTCACCTAGTACCGAAGAATCAAAACGGCGAGATAATTGGGAGTGTTGTGGTGTTGAATCCTCTTGAAGCCCTTGGAGACAACCAAGTTGAAGAAAAACTGGTGGCAGGTTTTATTGAACTACAAACAACTGCGGCAAACCTAAACTTGTCAGGATGCGGGGTAGATGATAGTTTGAGTTTGAATAACAGTCACGCGTGCAAGCCCTAACCTAGATGATGGTCATAAATACACTTCCGTTCCTCCCAGTCGTATTTCTTTTCCTCATCTGATTAATTTGTTTTCACTTGTGCTCAACTTCAATCTCATTCAATCAACCCTTCAACCCCTTCTCCAGGTATGCCTCCTCTGTATTTCATCATCACTTTCATTCCATCCCTTTCATCTTCATGTCTCACCCTTTCATCATTCACATTCCAGGTGTGCCTCCTCTAAGTCCTCAAGACTTGTCGTTGTCGTGTCTCTAACAACTACTCGTTGTTCTCAAAGCTCTGCTTCTCGTGTCATTTTTTTCTTTTCCACATCTCATTAATTTGTTTTCACTCGTGCTCAAATTCAATCTCATTCAATCAACCCTTCAACCCCTTCTCCAGGTGTGCCTCCTCTAAGTCCTCAAGACTTGTTGTCGTCGTGTCTCTAACAGCTACTCGTTGTTCTCAAAGCTTCACAGCCAGCTCAGCCATTAGGTTTCACGGCAATCAACCTCACACAAATGAAGTTTAACTCAAAAATGTCTGTGGAACTGAAGAATGGCATGTAGAACTTTATTTACCTGAGCCCGGAAGTGTTTGTCAACAGCAAGTCTTTCCAGGAGGTTTACCTTAGCCCCGCTTTCCAGCAAAAGCTCATGTTGGTTGTAGTCAATGAGGCTCATATAATCTATTCTTGGGGGTTAGTAGCAAGCGGGAAAAAGGGTCTAGTGGGCCTATCTCGACACCAAGATCACTCTGTCTTCTGGAAGGATTACACAAGTATTGGAGGCCAGCTGCTGCTTAAAAATCAAGCACCGCTGTTACTTATGTCTGCAACTTGTCAACCCCAAGCAATTGACGCAATCTGCACCAACTTGAAGCTACCAGAGGATCAGCTCACCATCCTCTGCGGGGAATTGACTCGCCCAGAAATGTGAATCATCCGAAAGACTATGACTAGCTCAAAGGCGTCGTGTGAGGATGTGTTGAGCTTATTTCCAACTCAAGAGGATGTACCCAACAAGCTGTTGCCTCCCTGCCTTATCTATAGCCCAACTCACCACAAAACCCTCAAGGTATTGGAGGTTGTAGACAGTGCACATGGAACTGCAGGGGCTCATTTGGTACCTGGCAATTCGCTATCACGCAGATACCATGCTTGTACTGGTGACTTGGACAAGGCAGACACAATTTCTGCCTTTGCAAGCCAGAAAGTTTGTGTGGTTTTGTGTACCATGGCTCTTGGGATGGGTCAGAACTGGCCGAACATTCAAACGGTCATCCATATTGGCTGAGGAGACCCTTCAGTAATATGTCAGATGATTGGGCGAGGGGGTCGTCATGGGCGGGCTTGTTTAGCCATAATGCTAGTTGAAGAGGTCAGACAAGGTGGAAAGAATTCTATAAAGGATATTCCATTTGGAAATCCTCAATCCAACAATGATTGGATGGATGCATTGGCCCTCACTCCCCTCTGCCTGAGGGTAGCATTTTCTTTAGATAAACGGCAAGCCTTTGATTGGGCATTTGTTCCTCTTCAGATCATAAATGACTACTAACATGCAGTTTCCCTAGAGAGGGATATGTGCCAATGTCAATAGAGGATCCCAAGTACCAGGATGAGTTGGCTCGCGAGAAAAAAATGGCTTCCCTCCATGTTTGTGCTCAACTTGCATGGAGGAGGAGGCCAAGATGCTTCTGAGGTCGCTAAACAAAATCAATGAGGTCAACTTCAATGACTATATACTCAACAAGATACCAATGGACCCGGTCACAGACATTGTAGACAATGTCTCCAAAAGAAAAAACCAATCTTTTCTTGGTAACAAATCCACCAAAAGAGTCAAAGAGTGGCTCTTCCCGTTAAGGGCCATCCTCAAGTCGGATTTTGAGGCCTTCTTCTCCTTGGTGTGGGGGAATGGAGTGACAATTCTGCCCCACTATTTCTTTGACGACTGGCACATCAATGCAATAATAGACCATTTTCATAAAATTCAGACCACAAATGACCTAGCTAGATACATTGGAGGGAAGACCATGACTGGACAATTGAAATTTTTTGTCAGCCTTAGAGATACTCCAGAGGATCCAAAAGACTGTATATTTTAATAATAATATTTTATCTTATTCAATATTGAGAAATCCTTGAATATTATTTAAGAAATTGATTTCTCATGTAATTTTACCTAGGGTTACCCACTGGGCCCACCCTCAAATTCATACTCCTTCTGGTACTTTGTCACAACTCAAAAGAACCATCAGCAGTATTGAAGAATAATCATTACTGTAGACTGAACCTTAAATATTTACATATCATAGTTACATACAAAATGTACAACTAAAATGAATATGTACATATATTTCAAATCTTATTATGGGAGAGGAGACTTCTGCCAGATTTCAATTATAATACAATCCCAATTGTATACAATTATATTGTAGTAAAATTTCAATAGTAACATAATTGAAATTAGAGCAAACATGAGAAAGTTCCACATAAAACAGTCTGTGAGAACTCTTTCCATTTCATTCTATTCAAATAGCTGACACATGATGCAATTGGTTATAACAATGCAGCATGAGGTCATGGGGACGTAGAATGAATTGAAGTACTCAATTGAGCTATTATGGTGCAATATGACACCATCATGGCATCATTTGATGTAAGAATGGTGAATCACACCATAGGCTCTCCCTGTAGCTTCCTGGGAGACCTCTAGAATATAAAAGGTAGCCTCTTTTGGCTTTGAGATGGATCCTCAGTGATTCAACCCTGCATGCAGTGAATTCCCTCCTCCTACTTTTAGAGTAGTGCTCCATCTCCCCCTCACCCACCTTTTTACCACTGGAATAGTAGTCAGTCTTATTAAACCTCCCATTTAAAAGCTTTCTCTTATTCCTTAAAAGTAGTTGCAGCAAGACTACCACCTCTGACAAGTAGCCAATCAGTTCAAGTGCTTTCCAACTGCTCTTAGCAATTATTTATTGCTTCTTCTTGTAAGCACAGCTTTTACCCAGCTGTCACCCCTGTCTTCTCCACTTGTATATCAAGTAAGTTGAGCCTAAAGAGGTATTTCCAACCTTCCGCCATCTTTGATTGGGTCACAAGGGTACTAGAGTTCAACTAGTGTAGTAATAAACCTGGTAGTAAGGAGTAATCTTTAATTTAATTTACTCTCAGCACAGTGATAGTACTTGGCATATCCATTGGATCTCCCAAGTTTCATACACATAGCTGAAAGTTTTGATGGACTCAATTGATAAGTTCAAAGCAGATCAAAGCATGCCTGATTGTCCCAATCAACGCCAATCCTTTCCACCAGTCAAACAAGCGGGCCCAATCTGTGTGCGCCGACTTTCCGCGCCCAAACGACCAATGGACCTGGAAGAAAAAGCACAAGTTAAATCCTGGCAAGTTGAAGAAGTGGCCAATAAGGAGACCTTAATCCAAGCACAAAAAACCACCCTTGCGCAAAAGAGAATGCAGGCGGAAGTGGATAAGCAGGTGCGTGAGCAACAACAATTGGCTAATCGAGAGGAAATTGCTTGGTTGAAATGAGTGGCCGGTTTGCCACTTGATTAATGGTCAAGGACCATCAACTTTGGTGAGTCAGCAACTGAGGCATTGTTCTCATCATCTGCGGGATCATTAACATGATCTTCATGTTCATTATCAATGTCTGCATCAACTGAGTAGGGATTGCCAGGCATATACAACTTGAAACGACACATTTGGGGGTCTCGGCCATATTCCACTTGCATCTTGTGGATACCTTCAATCAATAAATCCTTGATTTTTTCTGGGACTGTATTGTTGCATGTGTGTTTCTGATCCAGGATATCCAAGTTGTGAGCCATCCTCAGGAATACATTTATTGATTGGGCAGACAGCTTATTTTTGTGAGATTGATGAACCACTGTGGCCCTACTGTCCAACTTGATTGAGTGCATCATGCCTTGCAGCTGGCAGCATTAATGAAATGTTAGTATTTTAGGGTAGTAGTGCAAATGTGGGAGATGCTTAGTGGTGTAATAGGGGAATGTTCATAGAAAACAGCTGTTTCAATCAATCCACCTGTGTCCCAATGCCACTTCGATTATAGAAAAATTTGAGCCAGTAATTTTGGAGCTCCAAATAAAAATCCTTTGCCACAAAATGACCCTCACGTCCAGATGGTGAAAACAAAAGTGAATGCTTGAGTAGGGTAGCCATTGACTTTGGCAGAATCTCAGTGAGGAGGAGAACCATTCAAGGTAGGTACCCCAAGTAGTTTTGGAGGGATGTGATCACTTGGCTCATGACTGACCACAGTTTCCACACATGTAGGAGACGGCCAATATCACCCGATTTTATGGCTCAATTGGCCTCAATTACAGTCGAAAACACAATAGAGTGTTGTTTAATTTAGGATTGAGACGTTGCGCAGCATCATCAAGAGACTGGGCCACAAAGAACTGAGAGTAGCATGTCTCTACAACGGCATTAAATTCATCTGTTGGAATCACTGGAAGTAAGACATCTGAATCATTGGACTCTGGCTGGTCAGAATGTTCTGTTCCCATGCAAACCCTGCGACCAAATCAGCTTGTCAGCACTGAAATATGTAAGACAATAGTTGAGTCAGCACGCAACTTCAGACAGTACAGGATTGTGGCTTCATGCACACTTTCCATGTGCTTGATCATTTGAGAAAAATCCCCCTTGGGCATTGCTTTTTGCAACCGGATGCCTAGGGATTCAAGTACTTGCCATGCGTTTGTATCCAAAACATTTTTTGAGTCTCCAAAGTGGAGTTTGAAGATTGCTTGGGAAATATTCCACAATGTGTGCGCCGCTCCAAGCTGGAAAAGTATATTGTTCAGACTATGTTGCCAATATGCACTGGGGACACGGAGAGAACGTAGGCTGTTGAAATTGCGACAGGTGGAGAGGTCCCCATCCATTAGCTGAAAATGTGAGAAAAATTCTTTGGCCTTCAACCCAGTCTGCTGCATGATTGAATCAATAACTTGACCAATGCCCTCCGTGCTATTCTCAGGGGCATCCATCAGTTTGAGCATTTGGATGTTTGGAGGTGTAAACACAATCTTCTCAACTGGTATTGGATTGCAAGGGATGGCTGAACTCGAATCTTTTGGAGTTGGAATGTATGTATGCATCACCCGTGCAATCTGGCTTTTCAATACCGACTCGTATTTAAGCTCCGAATCCGGAGTTGGTAGCAACATCTTGGGTGAGAAATCCTAATTTGGAACGGCTAGGAGAGTGTCATTGAACGCAGTAAATGTGAGTTCAGATGTATCTAGACTAGCCATAAGCAAGGGACATGGGGTTTGAATATAACCCTATGTACCATGGAACATTCACATCCTATGACCAATTGAGCTCAAATGGACATGTTCCTCCATATCTAAATTGTCAATACATATTATTGGGGCCACGATTGAATTGTGAACGGCAAAAGCCTCCTTCAGATTTTTTTGGGCCTCGGCGGTCAAACAATTCAACACGGATATTGCTGTTTTGCAAGAAGAGCTCAATCCGTGGGACGCAAAGTACTTGTTTAGGAATTCACTGGCCCCACAGGCTAGCATGTGGACAGAGTTACAGCCAAGCCAAAAAAGCTTGCGGTTGGGAGGTGGTAGTTTTTGCCCAAAAAACTGGGACTTAAGCCACCTCCGAACTCAGCCACACTTCCTGTAATACAGGAAAATGTTTGGCACAAAAGTCCTAACTTTTTTGTTTGGAATTTTCAGGTCTTGAGACCCACACCAAACTCCTCATGGGGCCAAATTGGACCCATTGGCCTCTTCTCACCTGCGGCCACCTGTCCTAAGTGATGCCCAGCGCTGCCGGTCCAGGTGCTGGAGGTCCAGCTGCGGCCTGTACATCCTGGCTGCAGAGGAATGTGGCTTGGATTCGGAGGGGTCTAAAGCCAAGTTTCTGACAAAAAGCCAGCAGCAAAATCCGCAAGCTTTCTCGGCTTGGCTGTATGTAGCTGGAGACCATTCTGTTGGTGATTGATCCCAAACACAATCATCCAACACACAATGGTCACAATCTAAAAGCGTGTGGTCAGATTGTTTGCCTGTGTTATGGTCATCTTGGATTAAAAATGTACACTCTTTGTCTGAGCCTCACGATTAGACTGATCAGCCATCATTTTAACATACTTAACCTCCTCAAGTGGTGCTTCCTCCTCCCCCTCCTCACTCTCCTCCAACATGGTTGCATTGTCTGGATCACTATGACTACTTTGTTTGTTGGGAACGGTGTGGGTCCTTCACGGTGATTGGAGTGCACCCACAACTATGTTGAAGAGAAAAGGACAGCCACTTGAAGTAAGGGACTGGTTCGCCTGCTCCATGGCTTCTTGGCTGAACAAATCAGCAGTGATTTGTTTACTGCTGTGATAGCTGCCTGCGGGGAAAGCCCCTGATGGTGGGTGCTGCTTCTGAACAATCTTGATTGCCTAGGGAAGATGATTTGTCAAATCATAATTGATGAAGGTCGAAGTGGCCAAAAGTCATCAACAACTCACCTCCTGTTGGACAAACTCTTCCCAAAGTATGTGTCCATCGGTTGTCTTGGACATGACTATCCCCAATTCTCGTACAAGCTCCATAGTAGATCGGTAGCCGGAATTCTGACCCCAAAAACGACAATGAAAGATGACATCTGGGTCATCTTGCTGTAAAAAACCAAGGATGAATTTCTTTGGGGTTAAGCTGAGTGATTGAATGACATAACATATGTGTAGTATCTTTGTATTGAGGTACACCTTGACCTTGAACCAACATGTTACCTTGATCCGACATGTTGGACAAGTTTGATAAAGATTCATGGGAGAACTCCGCCTCACTGAGAACTCAAAAAGTCAGATATTCACACGTATCTGCAGACTCATTGCTCTGTGGATCCATCTGCAATGGGTGAATATCCTTGGATATTCATAATTGTTTTGGTTTATCCTCATGGCGGATTTTGTCAAATTGGAAATTTTCAAAAACTCCTGGATGGGTCATTATTGCAAATAAGGGGATGGGACTTTGACCAAATGAAAGGGCATGATGACTTCTACAAAGTTTCTCTGAGGCAGAGGAATAGGTTGTAAGTGATGGGATGTATGCAGTTTTGAAATAACCCACCAGCCATTGGCCCCAAACTGCTACACCAGAGATATAGACTTTGCACACAAGTCCCTGCAGCTGCCCCGCCGCAGGTGACTTGTGTTAAGTTTGCTTCTCCTCCGCAGTCTCTCCATGGACTTCTGAAGTTCTGTCCCCTCTCCCCTACGCCCCTCCAGGAACAAGCAACAAAAAAAAAAAAAAGCAGTATATGTATCTGTATACTCATTTGGACGGATGACGATGATGACCAGAGAGATGAGGCTGCTGATGAAGATGAGAAGAGGGCTGCTGGAGTTTAAGAAGGATCTGGAGCTGTTGGTCGACCTGGTCGGCGACCTCCTGGATGGCGGAGCGTTCCCAGGCGCCAGCGAGGAAGCCGGAGTAGAGCATGGTGATGCCGAAGCCGCCGATGAGGACGCTGAGGAGCGTGAAGATCCAGTTGAGGTATTTCAGCGGCTGGAAGCTGGCCGCAACCGCGACCCCAGGCACCAGCACCAGACAGACCACGAAGAGACTCAGTTGGACCTGGGTGGACCGCTCCGACGACCGGTACTTCACCATCAGCGCTGACATGCAGTGCGTCAGTTGCTCCGTCGTCAGCTTCGGCGCCGCCGCCGTCTTCTTCATGCTGCTCTGCTCATGCCTTCTTCCCTCCTCATTCTCATCATCATCAGCTTCTAGCTTCGTGGACTGGCTGGGATAGACGGTGAAGCAGGCCTCCACGCCAAAGTGGTCCGAGTACGAGTACCCAAAGACGGGGATGGGGTCGGTGAGGACGACTTGACAATGATCGCAGATCATGTTCTGGTCGTCCACCCACTCGGTTTGACAGCGTCCGAGTCGGTCTCGACGAGAGATCCGTCTGGCTGCCGGTCGGTATAGTATGTAGTCGAGCCGTTTGCCATACCCTTTGGCCCCCCGGTTGGCCGCGTTCTTCGAGGCCGTGAAGGTGTTGATCAGCGAGTCGCAGGTGATCCCTTCCTCCTGGATCGCAGTCCTGTAACTCGTCTCGTCCGTCGACAGTGTTGGCAGTCCTTGAGGGTGCGAGGCTATCCATGAGTCACGCAGTTGTCCGTACGATTGTAGCAGGGTGATCGGGAGCGATGAAGGCACTGAATTCAAGTCTCCGCACTAGACAGGGAAGCGAAGCAACAAGAAACGATTTTAATTCGAAAGCACGAGCCCTCAATGTTGGTTTTGTTACCCACAACGAATACTGTGCGACCACGTTCAGCAGAAGCCTTGACGAGTTTGGCAAGTTCCCAAGCCTGGGCGGTACGATGGGCCCGTTTCCATTCGGGAGCAGGGACGTCATGGGGGGCATAGAGCTTGAGGAGATCGGGAGAGATGAAGACAAACAAATTAGATACAAGTTCTTTTGAGTGGGGTGGGGAGAAGAAGTATTCACGTGGGTTGTGAAGACCTCGACCTGACCAATGTTAGGCACGTCCAAGAGACAGCTTCCGACGGATTTGCCGACGAAGAAGTCGCCCTGGATGAAGTGCAGCGGATGGCCGTTCAGGAGATAGGGATGGAAGTGACTCTCAACAATGGGAAACCGAGACAGGATCGCGAGCCCAGAGCCGAGTGCGGCACTAGGTGATAATGTATGAGTAACAGTAATGTAACATAAGAAGTATGAAGGAAAAAAAAAAAAAAAAACTCACCTGAAATTATGCAGAAAAAATATGAAGCCACCCTCCTTGGCACGGTCCCTGATGACGAGGAAGTCGTGGTAGACCCAGAGTTCTTGGAGGGCGACGATATGGAGCGAGTTGGAGGAATGAGAATTGAAGGATGAGTCGGAAGTCGAGTCGTGTGAGGGTTTGGATGGGTTGTTTCGAGTTTCCGAAGAGCCGCGCTGGGTCTTGGATGAGGATTGCTGGTGGGCTATGTCGGAGAAGGGCTCGAGTGAGTTGGCGGAGGGGGAGCGGGAATGGAGGGTGGAGGAGGAGGCCAGGAAGTCGGCGATGGCATGGATCCTCTCCTGTCTGTGTGCCGATACGAATTTCAATCCCCTGACACATATTCACCACGACGACCACGACGAGGAGTGAGGCTTTCAGTCAGTTTATTTATATATATCCTTGTCCGTCAGTGTTGGTGTTGATGGAACTGACCAACAATTCAGAGTGCCGCACCTCGTCCATCCATATATCTCCGCCGTCTGCAAGACGAGAGGAGGGCCTCTTTTCAGGCCCCATGCGTTTCTCCCATCGCCCTGATTCCTTCGCCCACCGCATCCGCACACACACACACACACACAACTGTGACACACTGCAAGCATTTCATGGATTGCCTGACTTATCTCACCTCTCATGAGGTGTTCAGTTTGAAATTGCTACTTTCTAAAGACAGAAAACTGGGTTCATATAACACGCAATATTAAGCTCCCTTTTGAGCGTAGCTACAATAAGAAAAAAAAAATGATACCATTAAGATCTCCAGGAGGGGTGTTTCCGAAAAAAAAAAGTACGGGGATTATAATTTCATGTATTATCTTGACATATTATATTAGAAGAGAAGAGAACTATTTGTGAGGGTGCAAAGAAGTACTGGAGAGCCGAAGAATGCTAGAAAGGAGCCGTTTAGAGTTTTGAAGGAGGGAGAGGAGCCGCCTGTTGAGGTACCGAACGCGTTGGGGGATTCTAGCGACGAGCTGCTTAGTGCGTTGGGGGAAAGACTTGATGGCGACGAAAGTCCTGTAATAGCCATTCTTCTTCTTCTTGCGGGGCGGCAGGTGATCAGGCATGCTGGACCGGAAGATGATGGGCGAGGGAGAAGGCTTTGGCGGGGGAGCGGGGTTGCTGTTTTTTTTGACAATGCTTGTGTCGTCGATTGGGGGGAGATGGAGGGGCGGCAGCCTGAACGGAACAGCAGAGCTTTCGGCGCCAGACTCCTCGGCCAATAGCTCCCACAGCTTCGCCCGTCGCGTTCCGTCGCTGAGTTGCAGGTTCCGAACCACTTCTGCATAACTCGGCATGGGCTCATTCCAACCCTTGACATGATCTCCCCGCGCCGTCGAATGCTCGGAGGGCACATGTGGTGCCGCCGGTGTCGGCTCCACTGGCCCAGCAGGAGCGCGAGTCTCGTCTCGCAGCAAAGCGGACGCGAGTCGATCCTTGCGCTTGCCCATGAGGAAGTTCAAGAGTGTCCGCCACAGTTTTTTCATCTTGCCCGCATTGAAGTGCTTGAGTCGGAAGCGCATCTTCTTCACCTCTTCTGTTTTTTGCTCTGCCTTGGAGGCAAGTTCCTCGCGTCCCAGCTGTTGGTGACGCGGGTTGGATCTTGCTGCTGCGACGTGTGTGTGCTGCTTCGCTTGAGACGCACCATGCTCCTCGGAGCCGGTCTGGCCTGCCTGCCCGACGGATTCTTTCGGGGATGTTGGCCAGCTTGTCTCTGAATGCTCGACGCGCAGATTGTCTTGGATCTGAGGGTGCGTTGTGAGCGCTTGTGGAAGCTCGTGTTCCAGCCACTCAAGCACATGAAGTGAGGTAGGGACTGGCGCTACTTGGTTGGGCGGCTTGGTGTCCTCACTTTCGGACTGATATTTGCCGGGAGACGTGGGCTGTTCTTGCAGGGGTACAGCACTCTGTTCTGGTTCGGTCGTGTGGGCAGGCTGCTCGATGATGGGTTTTCTAGGGGTATTATTAGGTGGCGGCCTTGACGTGGAGTCTAAATGCTTAAAGGAGGGGTTTTCTTTTCCTATCGTTGGCGGATGCTGATGTTCCAGCCACTCAATGATTCTCAGTGCGCTGGGAATTGGAGGAGTTTTGGGCCGCAAAGACTCGCTGTCAGACTCTGAGCTGCTAAAAGAAGACGCCGGTGATGGCGGAGATCTTGATGGATGTGCAGTGAGATATTTCATGTCAGACTCGGAGTCGAAGCTCCAGCTCGGTTTGGAGACTTTCTTCGGGATCTCAATTCTTAGCTGCATGTGCCGTCGAGGAGAGTCATCCTTTGATACCTCATTATTGGTCTTGAGGGGTGGTGGTGGCGATGGCTTCGGTGAATGATCGACTGGGCGCTCCGCAGGTATACCATCCTGAAGTGAGTGAGGCGGGTCTGAGTTCTGAGAGATCTTGGAGTCCAGTTGTTCCAGCTGCACCGTTGCTTTACCACCCAACAATGACGGGTTCAGCCTGGAAATTCTTGGTTCGCATTATCAAGCCACCAAAAAAAACATACCGGTGTTTCCCCGTGGAAGATGCAGTGTGGGTCTCTGCTTCAGCCCGAATTGCAAGTCCATGAGGGGGGCTACATGATATTGCGGAAGACCGAGTTAGTTTCTGTGAACATATAGTGGGAGAATTATTCAACAGAAATGAGTTTACCAATTTCAGACATTGAGAGGCTTTTGTGTTTCAGCGGCATTGTGGGTATTATAAGGTCGGAATTTGGAAGGATAGGTTCTTGGGCGTTGTGGACTTCTATGGCTGCGCGTCCCATTGATGTGCTGTCTCATCAGCGACTAAATCTCACTATGTCAACGCGGTGGAAGAGCTTTCTTGTGACCTACAGGCCGGCTCCGCTGGTGGGGACGTATCTTTGCGTGGTTCACCCTGAGGACGCGTCGCGACATCTTGGGATATTGGGTCCGTTGTTGGGTTCACCTCGGCCGCCGCGTCTTCAGCTGCACCACAAACCAGAAATTGCCGGGATCAGTCGGAGGAGGAGGAGGGTCATTGCGCAAACCACGATCAGAATCAACGAACATTTGGTCGCGGGGTGGGGTGGCAGAGAACTGCTCTTGATCAGAGCGGGCGCCTCCGTGGCAAGTGGGTTGATGTTTTCGTTTTCCGGATGGGAGTGGTTCCGCAAGACTTCATGGCCTGAATAATTACCAGTCAACATCATGGATCATTATTTTTGTCAAGTGGGGGCTGACTGGAGGGCGCCATATAATTTTGGAGGTGGACGCGTACCCTCTTCATCGCCTTCTTCCATCGAGGCCAGGGCCGTCTTCGCCGCCGCGCCCCGTCGGCCTGAGGCACGATAGCCTGATATGGTTCCGGCACTCCTGCTCCTGCCCCTGGGGCCTTTGGGGGAGGGAGACCGTGGCGGTGGTCGAGGCCGGGGAAGGTCGAGTGAGTTGTCGAGGAAGCTGAGGTCCAAGTGGTTTGTGTCTGTTGATAAATCATTATTATCCGGAATTCGAGAGGAGAGGCTGTTGGATTCAGTTGTTCGCTTTTTTTTTTTTTTCGTGCTGCTGGTAGATGGGATTGTGTACCTGTGTAAGGGGCTTTCCAGCTGCGCCCTGGTAGACTCTGAGACCTGTGTGGATTAGTTGGTGAGATGAGGAGGTCGTTGGTGGAGTCATGTTCCCGGAGACCTCCGAGCAGCAGACGGCTGTCATGGCCTTGGGAAATGCTGCTATCTGAGTCGGCTGGAGAAGGAAGTGAGAGCCAGATTAGCTTGCGTGTTTTTTTTTGTTTTTTTTATACAATTATCAAGAGGGCAAAATGATGGACTTGCCTAGACTGGCTGCTGAATGCAAAACCCGGGCAGCCTTAATGAGGGAAAAAGAGAACATCATACAGAGGAGGGAGCCAAGGGTGTTGCAGAGGCGGATGATCAGCATGGTGAAGGCGGCCTCATGCACCCAAGGGTTTGTTAGCTCCCGGTCGGATGTGGGATGGGGAGTGATGAGATTATGGTGGCGACAGAAAGGGATGCCGACGCCGGCGGGCAGGATTCCACTGTGAGGATGGTAATTATTAATATTTTTGTAGATGAAACATTCCCATTAATCGGGCTGCTTGTGGGTTGAAGCTGCCATCCCATCACTCCAATAATGCATCACCACAACACCAGTGCAACCAGCCCACGGGCATCTCCGGCGAGTCCGGAAATCCACATCCCTTCTTTCTGTCTTTGATCTGAAATGCACCATATATCACCAGCTTCCTGACGCTGTTTCAGACTATGTACACTCCATCAAGAAGACTCACTTGACCCATTAACCATGCAGGGCAGACATATGTAAATATTCGATTGAGCCACTGAAACTTGCAGCTTACAGGATCAACCCAATTATGATGTGTCACCTACCAAGGTGATTCAGAGCTTGCATCTGGAGCTCATGCAGGCTCATGCCTCGAGAATCAAGGAAGCTATGCATTATGTTCGAGTCATGGTGCACTGGGCTATTTCTCGGTGTGCATGAAGGTCATGCCCTCAGGACCAAGATTAATGGTCCCAAAGACGACGTGCACTTCCGCCAGAGGAAGCTGCAAGAGAGGATCACCAACACGTGGTGCGACGAGTTACACACATCTCAGTCTCAGTCTCAGTTGAGTGTGAAGTGCTGGGTCACCATAACCCTCAAACGTCCGGCTATTAAAAGGCCATCCACATTCGTCGGATTAGGTCGCCAGGCTAAGGCGACTTGAACCGACGAGGCAACCGCATTGGGCCCGGGCTAACCCGGGTTTGGACCTCATGCCGGCTAAGGCCATCCGCATTCGTT
>SMGU01004205.1:0-10129 GCA_004348175.1 Puccinia novopanici
TATAAACCCACCTTTAAAGAGACCAGAACTATCAAGAGATCCTTATCAAACGCCACTTACACCTCATCCTCCAGAATTTTGCCAACAGAAAGTCACAGAAGAAGGCTGGCTGTGGTGAACTTTGGACCAGAGGGTGGCTTTCACAAGAAGAATGAAGTTATTAAAATATATTGTCTTAAGACAAAAAGCCTTGGCTTTTAGTACGGATGAGAGAGGGCTTTGAAGCATTCTTATGGATTGCCATATGTTATACCAGTGGTGGACCATGAGCCTTGGCAAAAGACCCATACCGCTCTGCTGCAATCAAGAAGATTTACGGAATTAGTTCGAGAGAGAATTAACACAGGACTCTATGAGCAGTCAAATTCTAGTTATTCTAGCCAGTATTTTGTGTTGCTAACATGATGGAAAACTAAGGATTGTTCATGATTTACAGGAAATGAATAAGGTTACCATCAAAGATGCAGTGCAGGTCCCCACCAGCTACAGAAGAATTTGTAGAAGCTTTTGCAGGAAGATCATGTTATGGTTTAGGAAGAAACATGGGTGGCTATGATGAGAGAGGGCTGTTAGAGCATCTTTATGGTTTACCTTATGTAATTCCATTAATAGGATATTGGGTGGGCAGGATAAATCAATACCCATCCTTTCCCAGGTACAACAAAAAGCTTACTTATGTAGTACTGGAAGATCATCCCCTTTAATATTTTTTCACATTCATGGTCATATTTTCTATTTTTTTCACATTTCTAGTTACAAATTTCATAAATATAAACAAAGAAAAAGAGAGTTATCAATAAATCTATCACTTATATTATTTCAAGAAAGAAATTTTCTAGGATTCCATTTACTTGCTGCTATCATTGTTTTGACTCTCTCAAAGTTCTCACTTTTTACTGGGTATGTAGAAGGTTGGGAAACCTTTAAGTTGGGGGAGGGAAAGGGTTTCTTATTACATTCATTAGTATCTGGATAGGGAAAATTACAATATCTTATAGTTTTACAAAAAATTTTCATTTAGTTACAATTTTTTTCATATAATAGTTACAAAAATTTTTACATATGGTCGTTACAAAAAAAAAAAAAAATGATAAATTTTTAGATTTTTTATATATAGAGGATTTTTAAAGGTTTTACATTTTTTGATTTTTTTTTATGATTTTACATACATATACACAAGAAAAAAAAAAAAAAAACTTCAATGGAAGGACTCGGTGCAATATAAGGAAAGGAGTATTGGGCAATCCATCGTCGGCAGGATTGTATTCGGGTAGCGAGATGGACTAGTCGGGTGGCTAGAAGGCACGGTTCGAGGCGTATTTGAATTTTGGTCGAAAGGGAGTGGTTGGTGGCGAATGATTGCGCGTATTGGTGGCGGAATACCAGCATCAAAGATCTGCGTAGTCGGAGGATGGTTGAAGAGTGTGTCGTGATCGGAGGAGCCGAGAACGAGGAGGATAGACGAGAAATCGTTCGACGGAAAGAGCGTCAAGGAGGGGGCCGAAGTTGCTGCTTAAATAAACAACAATCGAGCTGTGTATCTGCGGACATTTTGGGTTTGACATGTCGACAAGAGGGATTTGGGTGGAGGTCTGGGGCTAGCGGGTGCGGCGGCCAACGGTTAACAAAGAACTGACGACGAGTAGCCTTGAAACGAGCATGTGTCGATCACAAACATCATTTTTGTTTTTTTGAATCAGTATTAAAAAGAGTATAAGATAAAAAAATATATAAAAGAGAACAACTCATGATTGGAGAAACTTTACTGCAGCTTATTGATACATGAGCACGCAAAGTGATCCAACGACAGCAACGGAAATGACGCCATGGGCTAACAACTCTAACGATGGTGATGAGCGCAACAACAGAGTTTTTTTCTGAAATCAATATAGAACTACACATGTTGTTAAATAAAAAGGAAAATGCGACTTACTAGCATGCAGAAGTCCTCGTGGCCATGGAAACGGTACCTAAAGCGAGGTGGAGGTCGACCAGTTGGAATTCGATTGGCGGAGTTGAGGTGGATCCGAAGGCAGGTGGCAAACGGCTGGATATACACAGCAGGTGGATTAGTCAGCACACCGAGTGCAGGGCGCGGCGACAGCATCATCAAACTTGAGCGCAGCGCACAGGACACGGAACAAGCAGAGAGCGCGGATGGATTTTATTATTATTATTTTTCTCAATTATACTCTAAAATCATGCATCATTGTAAATCACACACAAGGCTGGACATCATGTATTATAAATAATAAAAATAACTTAAAATGGTCAGAAAGAACGGAAAAACTAGGTTATTTCTTGACAAGTGTAGGCATAAGCTGTTCTCTTAGCTGCTTTGCTGAGGGTACGGGTGGGCATAAATCAACAAAATAATCAATAAATCATAGTTAAAATTATTATCATCATTATAAATTTATTTCCTAATATTATTAATTATATTACAGCCACTTTAAATCAAGATTTATAATAGAGTTTATAATTGTAGAATTATCATTAAATTGTCTGGGACAGACAATAAGTTGGGGAGGATGTGGTATACTTTTTGGTACAAAATTTTAAATTTTTTATTTTAATATTTTCTGGCTTTTATATACATGTACTACAGGTTTCTCTTAATTCTCACTCATATTTAGCATGTACATACACGAATATGCTTGTACACAATTTTTTATATCTTTTATTTCTATTTTTTTATGTTGTATGCATGGTGGAGCACAAGGTGGAGGATCCTTATTGTAACTAGAGCATGTCATGTGGAAAATACAGTGGTAGTCCAAAACTCCACATGATAAGTACCTTGCATTGCAGAAGTGGAGGTGACATCATGGCAGGTAAGCAGCTGCGCTGCAAGAAGCATGTGTTAGTAGCATAATAGGTGCATGGAAAAACTAGAACAATCCATTGCACAGCTTAAGTCACATCATAGTGGAGGACATGCATGGTTACTAGGCAACCTGCACAGCATGACATCATACATTCACAGCACCTAGTTGTTACCACCAGCAATAATCCCTCACTTGCATGTCTCACCAGCAAAAATAGCTCATAATTGTCTATCAAAGAGGCTCTCCTCTCAGCTGTTTTCTATCATCTCATCATCCCATCAGATCAATCATTCCTTCCTCAACATCAGTTGTAGGGGAACACCAGTACAAGTCATTAGTTATTATTTAGTTATTATTGCAGAACCTTAGTAAAGGAATTTATTATTACATTTATTACACATATTTACAAACACTGGCAGAGTCATTACTCCCAGATTTGAGTGTCATACTGAGTTGAATAATCAAAGCCCTTCACCAATAGTGGTAGTGTGTTGTCTGAAAGACACAAACTGTCACTTACATAACTTTCAAGCCTAGCTTGGGAGTGCTGTATATGATATTTCGGAAAGGCAGAGGCTTCCTCAATTCATCCCTTTCTAAATTCAGCAAAAAGGGTGTAACAACCACTTTTTGAGTCTTACACCGTTAGCGCCAATTTTTGACAACTAACGCTACAGGATTTTTTTTAAAAAAAATTAGTGTTAGCGTAGCGTTAGTTGTGCTCCCAAAGTACAACTAACGCTAACCAGATTTCCCATTAGTGGTGTTGTAGTGGTGTTAGTTGTCAAAAAAGCTACGCTAACAAGTAGCATAGCTTGTGTATCAGCTACGCTACAGGTTAGCGTAGCTTATAGCTATGCTAACCTGTAGCATAGCTTGTAGCTACACTGGAGGACTTCCCATCACCCAGATTGCTTAATCTGGAGCTTCTATTTCTAAATTCCAAACTTTGTTTGGTGATGAAAATTGACAAGAGTCAGGTTCCCACCACCAAACAAAGTTTGGAATTTAGATTTAGCCTGTCTAAATTAGGCATTCCAGACCGACAGGAAGTCCTCCACTAACCTGTAGCATAGCTGATAGCTACACTACAGGTTAGCATAGCTTCAGCTGCAAGGTGGCTTTATGAGCTATGCTAACCATTATCACATTGATTTTGGAAATGGAACTAGTCTTTAGCAAGAGTTTGACTAGCACTAAGCCAACCAAGAACAGAAAAAAAGTCAGTCAAAATATCAAAGGTGGATGTTCACATGTTTATTTTTATTTATTTTTTTCACTTTTTTTCACTTTTTTTTTTTTTTTGTTTTTTTTTTTTTTTTTTTCAGTGGTATTGTAGTGAAAAACTTGGATCTATAGTCAAAATTGGTTCTATTAGTATATCTTGAGTCATAATTTGACCTTCCTGAGGTCAGGTGTGGTCCACAGGGCTCAATTGGCATGATCGTTCTGCATGGATCTAATTGGACCCAGTGGATCACATTTGATCTCCAGACAGACCAAAATTTTAGTCCTGCTATACCATATGAGGATACAAACCTTGAATATTCACATCAACCATGAATAACTGTGTCAAAAAATCAATTTTTCACTTGTTTAAAAGCCATTGCATCACTTTTCAGTTGTAAGACTCTTTCATCACTCATCATTGATTTACAGCTAACCCACAAAAGCTTGCGGGTTTCACCAATTTTTTTTTTTGCGCGTGGATTTTTTTCCCCTGCCCCATCTGGCCGGAGCGCTGCATCCCCCCCAGCACCAACGCTGCTGCTGGTTGGTTGTGCCACTGCTGTAATACCAAACCTGTGGCCGCTCCCAACCAACCACACCGTATCGAAATGCCTGAAGGTTTGTCTGATTTTAATTTTCTCTTCTTTTTAATGCTTGACTTCTATTCTCACAAAAGTTCTTTTATTTACGAGATGATTTCTCCTTGGCGCTGGAAACTACACCTTCACTAGATGAGCTCAACACCTGGCTTCAAAATGCCTACACCAATCAATCCAGTTCCCCAGAAAGTTCAAGATACACCTCCGATGCTCCAGGGACGACGGGTTCTTTGGTACCACCCCATCAGGGACTCCAGCCTCTTCAGTACCACCTGCATCTGTCCCATCCACTATCGATAAAAATCCAGCCACTCAAGACAGCATCAAAGATTCCCATGAAGATCAAGTCAAGATTCAGATTGAGTATCTTTTCTTCTTTGAGGAAGAAAAGAAGAACAAACCAACAGCAAATAGTCGATCCGCAAACAAGCAAAAGGTAGCCCCAGAAAGCAAAGTCAAATACAAAGCGTTACCCTCCAAACACGGCAAATTGTCACTGATGTGGAGTGCTAAGAATCCCAGCCTCTCCCAACTCAAAATAGCAGTCATCGAGGAGATCAGGTTTAAGGATGCCATTGAGTTGGGCTCGCATGCGGAGGAGCTCAATGATTCTGGTGCGATCACCTGGAACGCGGTTATTCCCCATGGAGGACGATTTGCGGCAAACCAAAAGGCAACTCTCGAAACATCCGATCATTTTGCGGAGTTCTTGGAGGAGTGGGGAGGGGCTCCAGAGAGCCGCAAATTCACAATCACATTAGTTGAGAAACATCCAACCGCTGCAGCGCAAGTTGAGTTTCTTTCATTCTACAAATCATTAATGTTGTTATTCCCAGATATCTGACAATTTTTGTGATTGTTGTAGAAAAAGAAGGCTTTAAGCTCTCTCAAGAAAAACAACAAGGAGAAAATGTTTCTCCAGAGCCGGAACCAACTGCAGGAGCCTCCATTTCAGCGGCAATTGTGGAGAACATCCAGAATTTGCAAGCAGAACATTTGGGATGTTCACGACTGACTGGTTCATCCGATCTGGCAGTTTTCCTCAATCCAGCCAATCCCAATCAGTTCATTCCTTTGACTGTAGATCGGTTGGCTCTGTGGGGTCGAGCAATGGTAAGTCCTTTCTCCCTCGGCCTCTTGCTTGAGTCAATGATTAAATCATTGAATGACCATCATCATGACAGGCTCAAAATAAAGATGTCACCTTGAAAAATCCCCCCAAATCACCTCCGTTCAACTTTATCACCAAAGAAGAATATCATTTGCAAATGCATGGGACCTCCAGGCCTCCTTCGAGCCCAGTTCCAACTCCCAACAAGGATGTCGACTCAAAAACTCCTGCAGCCAATTGTCCACCGGCTTCCGCTTCCGCTTCGACATTTCCTGCCTACCCAACTGCAAATATCAATCCGAGTTCTGGTGTAGGGATGAATTTACAACCCTACACAATGCCAGGGTTCAGTTATATGCCCAACATGCCGTACCCAGTGATGCCATTCGTGTACCCCCAAATGCCACCTTATGGACAGCCACCGTACATGCCACCCCCCCAAATCCCAAACCCAGGAGTGTATCCACCAGCTCAACCTTCGGTTTCAGCCAACAGAGGACCAGCTACCCCGTCCCCTGTTCCTTCCAACGAGCACATTGAGCTCGAGGATTATTTTTGATTCGCGCATGTGGATTATCACAATGACGGAGTAGTGGTGGCGCTTGGAGAGCTCGGCATCAATCACTACTCGCAAATACAAAATTTCCAAGCGACCAAACTCAAAGACGCAGGAATGAAGAGAGCCCATGCTAGGGCATTAATATTGTCTTACAAGAGGTTTGAACGTCATCTTAAGTCAAGTCAATCACGTCGGCCTTGAATGAAATCAGTTTTTTTCTCCTGTCTGTTTTTGGCTCATTATTCTCATCTCATCTGATTCCAGTTTTTCTGCTTATTTTTTTTTTTTTTTTTTTTTTGCTCATACTCATATCTTCCAGGAGCCAATCGAAGCGACGATGACAGTGCTGAAGAAAGAATGGGGACACTTATTATATAACATCGGTTCAAAGTGAGTGCGATAATATCTATTGAAGGTTTATTTTTATCAATGATGTTTATCACGAGTGTTATTCTGGCTGATGAACATACTTGTTGAAAAGTCTTGTCTCTTCTCCAGCTCCCTTCCAGTTGGTCATAGGGAAAAGATGAAGAAGAAGAAAAGTCATGACAAAGGGAAAAAAAAGAAGAAAACATCAAATAACACTGTACCCAGAGCCTTGGAATAGCTTTTTGACTAAATCTGAAGTGAAGACAAGCTTGATAAAAACATCAAGAACATCATAATCACTCTCACCACCAGTAATAAGCCCCTCATGCCTCCTCAAAGTCGACTTGAACACGCTGAACCCCTTTTCAATTGGGTTCAGGTCGGGAGAATAGGGGGGGAGGTATAAAACAAGGCACCCAGCTGCTTCGACTATTTCGGCTACTCGACCGTTGTGGTGGATTTGGGCGTTGTCCATTACCAGGACGCTACATGGGGCAGGAAAAGGATTCATGGATGGAATCTGTAGCAAATTACTAGTCAGCATCATCATATTGTGAATAAAAAATAAAGACTTACCAGGATGTGTTCAAGGAAGAACTCGAAATCAAATCGGGTGACAGATTCTTCCTGAATGACATGCGCTACTAGGCCAGCAGTGGAGATCGCTGGGATTATGTTGAATTTGTGGGTCCCTCGCTCACGAGGCATGCGTCGGGTTCGTTCACCAACAGGGGCCCAGCCTCGTGTCCTTGCAACAGCATCAAGGCAAACACCGGATTCATCTAAAAAAAGCAAAAAAATTAAGTATTAGCAATAGACCATCCAGCATGCCATAATGTAGCTTTGCTCACCAGTAAATACAAGGCACTCGGAGGGAATCTCTGCAATTTGATTGATGTATGTTGCTCGTTCTTCATCGTCTTGATTCGGATGCACCGTTTGAGTTTTCTTTTGAGGCATATTTAAGCGGTTGTGCAGGGTATTGGAGATGGTTTGAAGAGACACTTGTATTCCGTTCGCTTCAAAAAGGGATTGTCGGATTTCGTCCAAATATAGTGTTGGTCTATTGGTGACAAGGTCCTTGATGAACTGAATATCTTCTAGCGTCAACTCCAGCGGGCGTCCTCTGGCGAGGTAAGTGTCTGGATTGCATACAACCGCCCGAGTTCTTTCGTAAAGGGTTGTCCATCTTGCAAGGGAATCGGGGCTAATGGTGGCAGCCAGATGATTGCTCACTTCGGTGAGGCTCTTACCCTCCTGCGCTAACTTGACAGCCAAGTATTTCATCTCGGCAGCGTACTTCTGGAAAACCATCACTATTCAAAAAATATAAAAATATAAAAAGTGAGATTAACTCAGCTGAGCCCATGATCATGGAAAATTCAACAACTTACCTAGGTGAAGCGGATTCTGCAATGGTCGTCAATAGAGGTGCTGGTGGTGAATTGATTCGTGTATCATGTATTGGGGTGGATCGAAATTGGTGGACAGGAAAATCGGTGGCATCCCTGCTGGGGAGGATCTGCAGCGCCCCCGGCCAGACGGGGCGGGGGAAAAAAAAAATCGGGGGCAAAAAAAAAAAAAAACCGCGGCCAAAAAAAAAAAAAAGTTGGTGAAACCCGCAAGCTTTTGTGGGTTAGCTGTAAGTTCGGTGGTGTAGCCGGAATGTCCGCAATTTAATGAAGTTGTGTTGACTGCTTAGAGACTTGATGACATAAGCGACTGCAAGCTGTCATCTCCACCGTCACGGGTTGTTTCACTCAACCTCAACCACTTCGAACGAGATATCAGTCAAAGGCTTGGCATCACAATGTCAACTGTTTTATCGGACGGATCCGACTTCTCGCTGGCCCTCGCAACATGGAGAGGTCCGTATGGGATCATTTTATTTTCCCGGGAAAAGATGCGCTCCTCACCTTTTTAATACCCTTTCGAAAGATATCAACCTCTCCACTCTACAAAAAAGCTTGGATACATCTGGTTTGGAAATTGTGGAGAACCAGAAGGATAGCCTGATGGGTAGAAAAAAACTCGCGGAACAAACTAGAGGTTAGTAGGCTACTGACGATGGAAGCGTTCTTTCTTCTTATCTGCAGTTGATCTGATTCATTTGCTTTTGGATTAGATTTTAAGAAGATGTCCGATGAAGAAAAAGTTGGAGGTTTCAAGGGTTTACTAAAAGGTAGATGAAGCCTTCTAGCTTCCTTGTGTTCACCATTCGTGTTTTTACTGACAATCCGCAGATAAATTAAATGCTCGAGTCAGCCTATCAAGCGGAAATCGACGCATTAACCAAGCGGTCTAAGACTTCTGAATCAGCCTTTCTGAATATATACAAACTCTTAGCGGAAGCTCCCGATCCATATCCATTATTGGAGGCAGCCGTCGATCAAACTGTCCGTGCTTCCGAAGCCAAACTATTAGAAGCAGAACTTACACGGGCAAACGAACAAATCAAATCATTGAAGTCACAACTGAAAGAATCTGAAAAAGTTGAAAAGGAATTTCAAAGGCAAACAGAAAAATTGGAAAGGTTGGAAAGTAAACTAGAAGATACGGTGAAATTACAAGTCTCGAATAAGGAGGCCGAGCTGGACGCTGTTTACGGAGAACGGATTATGAATTTTCAACAACGTGAAAAGGATTTAACAAAACAACTGGACCTGACAAAAAAACAGCTGGCTGACCTTAGGACAAGTAATGAGTCAAACCAGGCCAAGATTTTGGACGACTCCTCGAGGAGAGAGTTTGAAACTGTCTCTCGCCGAGCTGAGATTGAACTGGTTGAAGTTGACTTGGAGAGGTCTCAGAGGCGTATAGAGGAAGTCGAACGAAGGAACGAGAAGTTAAGAGCAGAAATCGAGGCAGTAAGGAGTGGCAGCGAGGCTCAAGAGCGGTAAGTCAATCCGCGCAGTGCTCGCAAACTCAAATGACTTGACGAAGAACGAACTGAATTTTGACCCTCACGAACCTCTCTTTCAGAATTCAAACCCTTGAGTCCCAGATCACAGAACTTCAAAATGAAACTACAAGGTTGCTGTCCACGCTCGAGGCTCAAAAAAATACCATCGAAGAATACCAGGTACAGCGCTCCAAAATGGAAACTGAATATACTCGTCAAACCAAAAAACTAGAACAAGAAATTTCCGCACTCAAAGAAAAAGTAGCTCAGTATGCCGATTACGACGAGATAAAGCGCGAGCTAGAAATCATAAAGGTAAGATTTCTGTCGCAAAGTAATTGTAATCACCATCAGATCCTTCAATTGATCTATACTCTAAATTTATCATAACGAACAAAAGTATGTCGAATTTGCATCGCTGAATCCAGAGGATGAAGACAACGCCGGTTACGACGATTGCAGTCCCGAATCATCATCTTTGAATTTGGCAATCAAAATGCCGAATCCAAATGCGGAGAAAGCCAACAAACA
>SMGU01004208.1:0-12939 GCA_004348175.1 Puccinia novopanici
TGTTGCCAGAGCTATTTGACTGTTTTGGACCCTGAACAGAAGCAGGTTAGTAGTTTCTATCAAAAAAGATGTGAAGATATCAGATTTATGAACTCACAGTGTCACCTTGTGTGAGTTACTTGTATTGTAACCCAGTAGCTGGATTATGTTTAGGGCACACCTAAGCCCCTGTGAGAGCATGTATATAATAAACCGTAGGCACTTTATATACATGAAATATTATTTCTTTTCCCTTGTGTCTCTCTGCTCCACATCAACTTGCAGGCTTCCCTCTATTGATTTTTTGCCTGGGACTCAGAAATATTGGAAAGAATGTATCAAATAAAGCATGGATACTGGATCAAGTTTGAGAGGAAGGCTGCAATTGATACTCATCAAGACAACCACATTGTGGATTCAACAGGAAGCTGCCTGAGGTCATATGGTCCATTAGTGCGCCTTGATGATGCATGTTTGAAATTGCCTATTGCAGTTTGGAAAGGTGGCTTGGAAATATTGGGTAGGTCAGCAAGCAACTAGGACGTGTTGCCTCTAGTCCAATCCCAAAAAAATGCAACACTTCAGCTTGGGAAACAGTGCACTGAAGAAGCTACAAAGGAGAAACAGCAAGCAAAAATCATTTCAGGTGGTGGATTTCCTCTACTCTTCTTACAAATAAAAGCTGTGTCTTGCTGCTACTGGACAATCTAGTGAATTTACCAAATACAAGATTCCTCCCATTTTCCTCCTACATGTCTCTGCTGTTGTGTCTATTATGCAAAGGAATTTATACAGAACAATTAATAGCCATTGAGAATGTGTTCCACAATGTTCAGCACCATTTTGATAAGAGGGAAGTATCTTCAGGTTCCCCAAGTGAGTTGCAAGACAAGCAAGAGTAAAGTGAGGATTTTTGGAGAGTTTGTTGCGGAGGTGAGTACAGAAGTACATATCAACACCTGTGCCACCAATCCCACCTCCCCGAATCAACCTATTGACACTGAAGAAATTGAAATCAACAATCCAAAAGAGATTTCCAGCTCCAACAAATGGAGGTGGGTCTGGAACCACCTGAAGGAAGAGAATGGTGTTGTTATCTGCCAGGTCATTAAAAAATCTGGCAAAATCTGCGGCCAAAAGCTCAAACAGGACAAGAGGAACTTGCATGGCCATCTACCACAAATATGTTGCCTAGCAGACCCACAACTCACCAAGAAGACAAAATTGAATTATATTGACATGCAGAAATGGAGCAAATTGGGATTTAAGCAAGCAAAGGTATGTATTTTTTTTACAATATTTATATTTTTTCAATCTTGACTTACAAATAACATTATAAACACTTGTAGCATGAATTGAACAACAAAACACTCAAAACTGCCTTGGTATACGTGATACCTGACTACAACCTACTGTTTGCAATTGTTGAGTGGAAATCTTTCTGAGAACTTGTTTGCCTCATCAACAAGGGGGTCATGCCCCTAGTCAACACCACCACCCAGGCATCCATCCAGAATCATGCATCCCAAATGCACCTATCATCCAAGAAAGCAATTCAGGCTGATTACCTGTCAAAGCAAATCTTGATCTCTTTCACTCGAGATGCCTGGTCAGCCCTGAATATTACTCTTTATGGCAGTAACTGCACACTTCATTGACAATAAATATGACATGTGGGACTTGACTATTGCCGTCCCACACATGAAGGTACACTTTTGACTTCTTTTTAGACATTTGTAGATTTTTATTTTTTTTTGGGTTGCTTTTACCACAGGATGCCATGATTGCAAAACATTTACCACACTCTTTTATGAAACATTAAACAACTACTTAATCATCAAAAACTTACATACAATTACGGCTAATAATGCAAGCGTTAACACAAAGATGGCCAGAGAAGTCAAGTATCAGATCCCCCAATTCACATGAGCACAACCCAGATCCTGGGTTGTGTTGCCCATGTCACCAATCTAGCAGAAAAAATTGGGATAGCTTCCCTTGGCACCATTAACAACGTGCAAGAAGATAGGGAAGAGGGTACTGTGATGATATAGGTGAATCAACTTTTTATTTGGAAACATATTTATTGCAGCCAGTAGTAGTCAAAACTAGAAACAAAGAAATAAGAATGAACGTTAATCTTGTCACAACCAACACATACACTCTAGACAGAAACAGAAATCCAATCAAGACATCAAGAAACGATATTAAAAAAATTGATAAACAATAATTAACAAAATTCAAAGAACACAACAAATCAAGCAACAAGACAAATGGACTACACAGAATGAATGAGGACTAAAGAAAACAAAGCATTTAGTATGAGAAGCAGTGAAAAAACAAAATGGTAAGGGTATGATTTTCTACCTTGATATCCTCCTCCAAGTATTCCCTAAAGCTCCTCCTAAACTGTTTTTTTAGCTGATTGGAACCTGTATCCAAGTGATGCAGTTATGAGTGCTGATAGTTGTTTACTATTACCTGATGATTGAACAAGTCTTGATGTATATTGATTGAGATGTTTTGTTGACAAGTGTATAATTGAGACTGCTCTATGAAACAAAAGAGTTTCCTCCTCCATTCCATGTCACTGAGTTCACGCATTAGAGTCATTCATGCATATACATAACACATATGCATGTATCAATTATACCTGCAACAAGTGCAACAGCAACAATCAACCCAAGCCTCAATCTCATGATTATCCAGCCACCTTACCACTCAATGCAAAAATCACTCTCAAACAAGTCCATGGATTATCAACCTGAGTTAGATTCTCAGCCAGCCAACTTGAACTTTTTGCAATTGCTGTTCAATCCTGCCAGCCCAACCTTCATGCAAATAAAGTCACATGCCTCAAGATAGACTTCTCAACTCAATGGAACTCTACATTTTTGATGTTTCAACAAGCCCTCTTGCTAGAACCCTCTTGTATGCACTTTTGAAAATGAGCAAAAGAGTCATCTCAACTGTTCCAGAACTTCAACTTCTTTGACCTCAAACATGAAGAGTTATTTTTCGACTGTGTTATACCAACCTGCACCCAACATTGAAGGCATCCCACAAGAAATAAATGGCTACTTAAAGGAGAACATTGATACCAAGGTGGCCAAAGTCTTATTGCACTGGGCAAGTCACCAAAAAACTTACCCAACCCTTGCCCAACCCTTGCCCTGATGGCACATTGTTACCTTTCAATCCTGGTGACAAGTGCATCATCAGAAAGGGTGTTTTCGGGAGGCCGCCAAATTGCATCCTGGCAATGTTCTGCCCTGAAGCCTCAAACAATTGAGCAGCTTTTCTGTCTGAAGAACTGGTTCCAGGCTTTTGATGGTCCATTCTGATTTTTTTATTACAATTGAATAATAAATTGTGGCTGCCTGCAGCTCACTTAGTGATATAAATCAATATGAATGTTTTTTTTTTTGTCTTTGAGGCTGCTCTACTCAGAATACATGGTCACCAAAAGAAAAGACAAACTAAATGAAGAAATGAAATCAAAACATGTTCTTTTTTACATTTGATTGTGTATTCTGATTCAGAATACACAATTGTTATTTGTTGCTGAAACTTGGAGGCACACAGACCCTGGGGCTGGGGTATTGTACACAGCCATCCCAAGCCTGATATTGGGTTTATGCCCCAATTGTCAAGGTCCAGGGTCATGCCTTATGGACACCTTGGCTTCTGAACTCCAGGTAGTTTGGTGGAATGGTGGAAGGATGTTAGGATGCTTGGGGAATCTGATTTTCCTGGGTTAAGTGCTGTTTTCACAGTTAGTAGGTGATGGCAAAGGTTCCTGGGAGTGAGATGGTTTATCAGCTGAGATCCTGGTTACATGGAGTCACAGGTGAACTGATAGCTGGCCATGCATCATGTTACAGTGGGGGCTAACAGAAATATCAAATTAAATCAGGCTGAAAAATACTTTGAGATCCATCATTAGGTTCACCCTGTGTATTAGTGCTAATGGCAGCAGTGGACTGAGCACCCTGAAGCAGTGTTGGGTCAATAGTTTTGAACACCTCACCAGGGAAGATTGTCTGAGAGATAGGATTAAGCATTGACTGCTCAGTTGTTTCAGCAGGAGGGGGTTTCAGAAGTAGCTGATGCAGAGTTTGGGAGTGCTGGATTTGCAGATGGTTCATTTGGAGAAAGAATTCCAGCATCCTGGTTGGGATTATTGGAAGGGGCTGCACTGGTGGAATTGGCAGGTACCACTGGAGTTGTTGTCTGAGCCTAAAGGGAAGCTGGATTTACTTGTGGTGCCTATTCCATTCACTTAACAGGTCAGCTTCTGGGGGCTGTCAGTGTCAAGGTAGTGATTGTAGAGAATTAAATCAACAGCTGTGGTTGGTTGATTAAGATTCCTTTATCCTCTGGTATTTCTCCAGTCTTTTCAAAGTGTTCAAAGGGCTGGAATACAATGAATTAGCCTGTCCTTGATTGGAATCAGAAATTAGAACATGTGACTCATTTTTATCAGAGGTTTGTATGTTACTGGCACATTCCCCAATCTTCCTCTTCAGAATCCTTGGGAGCTTGTATGGTGGCTTCTGCAGTGTGAATTTTATGATTCAATTCTTTGACTGTGATCTCATGGATTTCACTATCCAAGATTGGTTGATCTGAGTTGAGTCATTCAGGAACACTGGTACTCTTCATGGACACAGAACCATCCTCAAAAGTGGGTGCGATAAAGGGATGCTCTGGGGATGTCTTCCACTAACACCTGTAAATTTTTTCAATTGAATTCAACAGTCAGATTAACAGCAGGAGAGAAATGGAGGACAATTTACTGGGTGATGGAGTTGGAGGAGCTTGTGAGACAGTGGTGTGCAGGCAATAGGCAATGTTAGAGTGATTGGGATGCATGGTGTTTGAAATTGGAATATGAGTGGCAGTTCAAGTTTTGATGAATTGGAATACAAGAAATTGGATGATGACAGGGCGGAAGGTAAAAGAATGTCTCCTTTTTAGTTGTGATGGGAGTCTTGAAAGGGGCCATGAATACCATTGTGCAACCACAATCTATTGAATCATTGGATCAGCAGCTGACAAAGGCCTGAGAAAGGATTTGCTTGCTACTCATGTGTTGAATCAAACAACAGATGACAGAATTAATTTTCTGAAGCATACTAGATGATGTCAGACAGATACATGATAAGGTTAGCTGGGGAATGATAAATCACTGATGTTGTTGTAAACACAGTTTCCGCTTGCCCTGCAAACCAAGCATCATTGGGAACAATATGTCCCTGAGACACACTCCTCAACCCACAAAATTCTTGACTGACCAAGTGATACACCCAGCCTCTGCCAAGCCCTGTGAAGGGATGTCAAACATGAGAAACCCAGGCAGTGTGAACATTCAGGTGAGGTGAGACGTCATTCAAGTTCAACTGTCAATACTCATTCCAAATAACCAAGAATCAAGAAGAGAACATAATGTATAGCCCAACATATAGCCCAACATATCTGCTTGACTTCCAACATCATTCATCAACCCACTAGGGCCTGGGCCTTCAATCATTCTGGTCTCATTGAGTATTGGAGTATTTCCAGCTTCAGGAGACTGATAGGAGCTGGTTTGTTGACCCTTTCCACAATGCTTAGTCATTTTACTAGAAATCTCTTTAATATTGACTTTGGGAATCTTTGAGATTGTATCTAGTTCAAATTTACTGAGACGTTTCCAATACACTTTCATCATAGCAATCTATTTTCCAATCAAGCACAACTCCAACAGCTTTCCCCATTGACTCAGTGTGGTTCCATTTTAAATATGGCTACATCTTCTTGTTTGTATCAATCAAGAGTATGGAGGTCCTCCATAAGAAGAACACTCCACCACACCAGAAGGATGCTCACTGGTTCACTGCCCTCAGGCCCATCTTTGATATCTGAGTGGCAGTTTTGTCCTCCAAAACAACTGCCACTTGAGCATTATTATGAAAGACTTTATCAGCAGATTGACACTGTTAATCCTTAATCTACATATTTAATTGAGGAAGGCCATATAAGCCCATTGAACATTTCAGGATTGTGTTATTTATGCCAGAAGAAGTTTACATACTTTTTCTCTGATACAGAGCTTTGGTTTATTTTACCAATTTGATATTTTTGTAGTTGTCAGGGTTCATACAGCCAATCCAAGAAAGCTTGCAGACTCGGGACGGCTTTTCTATCTGACTTCAGCCACTTTCAACTTCAGCCCCTCAGCCTGTATGCTATTGAACTTACAGGAAAATAGCCAGCTTGTTCCCCCCAGCCTGTATGTTATTGAACTTTCAGGAAAATAGCCAGCTTGTTTTTTCTAACTTTATTGTTTCTTAGATTTACATTATGAGACCCACACCAATCAACTCGTCATGAGAAATTGGGTACAATGCCGCCTGCCATGTGAGGACCCGCCTGCTGGAGCGCTGCCGTGGGGCTTGGATCCTCTCAGTCCAGCCCTTTGGGGACCTGTAAACCAGGACTGTACAGCCAGGTGGCTGAAATTTGGTGTGGCTGAAAATAAAAAATGAGTCAAAAAAAAAGCTCGCAAAACCGCAAGCTTTTTTGGATTGGCTGTATTGTGACTTGTTCTGAAGCCACTGTCAAATCATATCCTCAGCTTGTGCAGCCTCTTTTTCACTTATCTTCATCAATTGATAAAGCCATTCCACTGATTTCTTTCCAATCACTTCAATCACCACCAATTTCCCATTGCAGGGAAATTCCATTGGAAAGTGAATCATGATAGTCCAGCCACAGCTAGGGCTTGAACATCCCCACCTTTGTCTGTACACTAATTGGCCTCCCCCCTTGAATCAAGATCACCTTTCTTTGCAGCCAGTTGGAATGGAGGCAGTACTTGAACAAAGAGAGACAAAAGACGTCTTTCATGGCAGATGAGATGGAAATAGTATTGTCAGTACATGAATTGTGTTAATCAAGGCTCTTATTACTGCCTTCACCAGGGCTGTTTCTGTGGCACTTTCATGCAAGTGCTTTCACTTCACTTTCATGAATAACCTATTGGTAACTTGGGGGATGTAGGTCTGAAGTACCTTACAAGTCTGGTTGAACTCAGGATAAAGTTGGTTGTAACTGGTGTTGATGTCAAGCTCAAAAATCAACCTGATTTGTTGCCCAAGTCAAGCTTTTATCATCCTCTACTCATCAATAACTTGGGTCTTCATGACACCTGACAAAAAATAGGCCATATTTTTAACTCCTCCAATTTCTATTTAAATCAGATTTCAATTCTCAAAAGACTGTTTAGGATAATAAGGAAAATGATGTCATTCATGCTGCAGTCTGTATGTGTTGCCCTGAAATGCTCATGGCTCATATCATCTTGGTCACCATTTTATGACCTTGAAATTATTTTTTGATGTTTTGATCACATTGAGAATGTGGATAAAAAAGCCTTTCTAGTGAGCCTCCACCAATTTATAAATCCAAGTCTGTTAGAGCAGTGACAACAGTAATCCACCAGACACCATTCAGCATTCAAAGACTCAATTACTCCTGAAAACCACAATAAATGAAGCTTTTTTTCAAAAAAACCACTCCTGAATGACAAAAATTTGTTAGCAAACCAAACCTCTGAGCAGGGTTCAATCACCTTATTCATCTTTTCAGCTTGGCTCTCAACTAACCTGACGGTGCAATTGATGATATCACAGCACAGGTAAAGCTGAAAAAAATAAAAATTTGGTTCTGGTGAGTCAGTGTCCAGTTGGTCTCTCAAACACCCACTCACACCCACATACACAAAAACTTGGAAGGCCAACCAAATAGCCTCTGTGATTTAATGATCATCTCCTTTTCGTCCTCCCAGGATGAGCTTATCCTTCTTCTAGTCACCCCCAAGCCTGTCTTCAAATCTTACAAGTCTATTGTGTTGAGCTTTTTCCTTTGCTTTTGTTGAAACAACAGAGCAGAAACCCCTCTGCCTGCAGCTGGCATCTTGTCATCATAATGTATGGCTGTACGTTAATATGGTGACAGGGGAGAATCACAGCCCACAGCAACACAGGTGTTACAGCACCACAAAATGCTTTACATAATCAATCTTATTTTTCCTCTGGGATGTTCTTCAATGCACTGTGATTGCATCATGGCCAAGGGCTTTCTTTATCTTGATGAAGGGTTGGATATGATTTTGACATGACATGAAGCCAAGTTGTAACCAAGTTACCACAGAGTTGTAGTTGACTTGGGGAGAATATCAACTGAACTTGGGAACAAGTTCACCAACAATCAGGGCAAACTTCTGCATGACTTACAAACAACACATAATAGGTATCAGCTCAGTATATGAAGAGAAAGCAGTTGCATGCAAGTGCCAAGGAAACAGCCCTGGTGCTTGGTGGAACCGTATTGATTGGGATTGAATTGTAAAATTTTCATGTGGATTTTGTTGTGTTTTGACAAGGCAATCCTCAGTGGTCCCAAAGTACAAATTAAAATGAGTGGCAATGTGCTGGTTGAAGTAGTCAAATAGAGCCTTCTTGATGGGGAACCTGTGAATTCAACAACATCAGGGAAGACATATTGGATGACATGGACCAGGTTATTGACAGTGGCTTTATTGTAAGGAGGAATAGGACATAAAAAAATTCAAGTCAACAGGTATGTTGGTGATATAAATAAAGGACAATTTCCAGGATTCAAAGTTGTTATCAGATGTTTGGGGGAAAACTGAATTTGCGCAATTTGATACGCTGTGGCTGGAGTGTCTTGAGTTTTTGCTATAGTAAGGTTGAAGGCTGGTACATCCGCCATTGTGGAACTTCTCAAAACAGAGAAAGAGCTTGGAGGGGAAATAGACAACTACACTAGTAATAATGTATGTTGAAGCTACAGGTGCTGGTGAGGCTGCCCTCCTATCCAATGCTGGGGTTTGGGAGAGTTACACTAAGAAAAAAAAAAGAAAAAGGTGTGGCTGATTCTAACAATTCCTAGTGAGGGAAGAACTTCCAGAGAGACAAGTTTGAGCTAAAAGGAATTCTGGGCAAGAGTATGCAATTCTGGGGTGTAGCTAAAAAGGAATTCTGTGCAAGAGTATGCAATTATGGGGTTTCCAAAAATGCTAGTATACTAGAAAGCATTAAAAGGGTTACAACAATATTACTGGTAAAGTACTTGTCAAGGGTGATGTATGAGATCTGTTCTCAGAGGGGTACATGCATGATTGTTCTACTACAGCAACAGTGAGTCCTTATATATGTTCTGGGTGTTAAGATCAAACTATGTTATTACTGTTTATCACATTATTTCTCACATTTTATGTTTTATTCATTTACTTTTATATCCGTATTTTCTCATCACCACAATAGTTTATGTACATACAACTCTATAAATACTGCTCCATACTCGAAATGTATGTCCCTTGGGGGAATTTTCTATCTTCAAACCATATACAATAGATTAGGCTTAAGACTGGGAGATACAATGAAGCACAGAGTCTCTCTGGCTATGGGTCAATACAAATCATCAAAGCTCAGGTCTCTTGGCTATGAGAAAAAAAATAGAAATCATCAAAGCACAGGTCTCCTGGCTATGAGAACAAGAGGAGAAGGAATCATCATCTCCATCTGGGAGCATAATGAGTCAAGATGAGAGAAGGGGGTGTGGGGGTAGTCTGACTCCTGAGAAAGATGTTTGTCCAGGGAAAGTGGGGAGTGTTGATTCTGTCCTGTCTGAGGATATCCATGCATGAAGTCATTTCCCAAAGAGTGTGAGAGGGGTTTTGCCTAATCTGGAAGCCAAATGGGGTTTGCTGAATGTGCCAAGGAAAGTGGCCAATTCTGGTATCTATGCTGAGCCATGGTAATTCTGGGGGTTAAGCCTGGATCCTGGGTAATAAAAATAGTGCTGCAGCACTATTAATCCAAGATTAATAGTTCTGCGGAACTATTAATCCAAGATCAATAGTGCTGTGGGAATATTGATCCAAGTTTAATTGTGCTGCAAATAGTGCTGTAGCACTATTAATCCAAGATTAATAGTGCTTAGATTAATTGCAGCACTATTGATCTTGAATCCAGGATTAAGAGTGCCTGTGGCACTTGTAATCAAGAATTAACAGTGCTTCAGGAACATTTAATCAAGGATCAAGAGTTCCCATGGCACTTTTAATCAATGATTAAGGCTGCGTTTGGCCGCCACCAATTGTTATAAATAACTGTGTGCAACATTTGGGGGGTTAGAGGGTTATGACAGGATCATTATAGGCTGTTTGGTGGGTCCCGTCATAACCTCAGACTTATGACAAACCTTGCTTGCAGCGAATTCCCATCAGCCAAATCTCAGCAGACAGGATATTTTGGGTCCAACCAAAATATCCTGTCATAACCCTGCGTCATAACTTGATTGTGTGAAAGTGAAGCCCTGTTTCACTTACAACAGAAATTTATGATTGTTTATGACAATTGGTGGCAGCCAAATGCAGCCTAAGAGTGCATGTGGCACTTTTTACCAAGACCCCTGCAAGTATATTAGAGGTTAATTATTAGATAAATGGGTGAGCTTCTCTTGCATGTGAAGCCAATGACTACCTGCTTTTTGAATTTATCAAAAAGAACCATTTGATGATTTTTTTTGCCAATATAACAAGAAGTTTTTTTATAATTATAAAGAAGTAAAAAAACCTCCATATGGGTACCACCGGCATGAAGTTTCTATGAAAACAAATCAGGAGTGGTTTGAAAGCTTTCCAAAGTAAAATGAGTTGGAGTGATATGGTGGGTTCTTGGGGTGACCTTGTGCGGAGGACAAGTCCCAGAATCAGACCAAAACTTAGCCAGCCAGATATTATTACACAATGACAGTGTGGAACTACTCTTATGGGGAATGGAGCTTGAGAGGGATGAGTGCTTGAAGGGCTGCCTCTCTGGTTAAGCTTGGGAGATCAAAGAAAAACAAGAAACACAAGTATGGACTCTAGAAGAATAAAGTGTGGCTAATGTAGATATTCAGAGATTTCAGGTCATAGTGTGAACTCAGACTGGATACTGGAGTAAACAAGGGATGGGTAAGGGATAAATGATGCAGATGATGGTTTTGTAGACCCAGACTGGTCACTGGTGTTAAAAAGGTAAGGTGATTTGACTATGATAACTTCTTGACTTGAATAAATTCCTATGAGGCACCAGTGCTAAGCAATACTACTATGATTCTTAGTGGGCTGATGGGGGAACAAAAACCAGGGGAAAAAGGGCAGTGCTTATAGTAAAAGAGTGAAAGGCCAACTTGTGGTTGGGTACAACTGTAAGAGGGATGGAACATCCCAGAGAGGGAGAAGAAGGGCAAACAAGTGGGTGCATATGAATGTGAAACTAGGGGCAACAGCCTCATGAAACAAAATGGAAAGACAACAGGTGGAAACTGGCTTGAGGTTTTTATGTTGGAATTGTGGTTGGGTATATTGTTGAGAATTTTCCTGGGCCAAACTTGTGGTTATATTTTTTTTGAGAATTTTCATGTGTTGGACTTGTGGTTGCAGATTTGAGGGGGTTCAGGTGGAACTTCTGGGGGTTTGTTGCTTGTTTATCTTTGTGTCATGTTGCTTGTGACACTTGAGGGGGCCTGGGTTTGAGGTTGCTGATGTGTGTGGGGTTTGTTCAAGCTATGAGGTCCTGTTGGAAGATTGGCTTACCACAACAGATACAATCTTCAGAGACATTATATGACAGTGTGGTGGATGAAATGGATGCCCCACAAGATGGTGGTGAATGGGTAGATCACACTTGAATGCTTACTACTATGTTGGAAGAAATGCATTAAGCTTCCCTGAAAACAGGGGACCCAAAGGATTGAGTAGTTTTTCACATTATGCTTCTTTTCTCTGTTTTCTTTTCTTTCCTGGCACCTTAAATGGTTTTCTCTTTTTGTTTCCAGTCTCTTGCTATGTCATAGGTCTTCTTTTATTTTTGTTGCAAATATTTCAATTCATACACACATACATGCAGCTACAAAGGAGAGGGAAGGAATTTTGGCTAAATGGGGGAGGAGAAGAGCAGTACAAGTATCCTTGGAGGTGAAGTCAATGCCAACAATCACGTGTGGCTTCCGCACAGCAACCAGTAACAGATATCAATAGAAGAAATGCCAGCATGGTTTGATCAAGTGAACAAGGTGTTGAAGAGTTGGAAATGGTTGGGAAAAAAACTTTGTGTGCTTACTGAACCAGAATAGGGGAAAGGAAAAAAAAAGGTTGCTTACTATGGTTGTCGGCACCACATTTGAAAAAGTGCGCGCCGGTAGGCGCCATCATGGCCCCCCAAAGGTGCGCGCCTTTGGCTGGCGCAATGGCGGCGCACCCAGGCGAGAGCTCCAAAGCGCAGATTTAAGCTTCAATTGCCATTTTTCAAGTTTTTTTTTTTTTTTTGTGTGAAGTGCTTTTCGACAATGTAGCGGGTACCCCCGCAGAAACCACACCCGACAACGCTCAACCTGGTAATCGGGCCCCGAAAGGCACTCCAAAATAAGGTTTAGGCATGTGCGCGCCACCACCAAATTTTGGCTAAAAGTGCATGCCCCCAGGCGTGCATGAGGCACAATGCGCGCACTTTGGCGCGCACCTAGTGGTGGCGCCAACAACCATATTGCTTACCTTTGGCAGATGGACCCAATCCTGTGAAAGTGGGTTCAAAAGGAATCAGAGAGTTGAAAATGAACATGCTGGAGACCTCATGGACAAGAAGAAGTTTAAGAAAAAAAAGAGGGGGGAACATCTAATGTTAGTCAATGATAACAGGGGAAGTGGCATAAAAAATGAGATTGCTGGCATGCAGTGGGCAAAACAATCCTATTCACAAGGTTTCAAAGAGCTGGCAATGGATGTTGTGGAGTTTTTTTGGACAAGGTTCTCTTTTCTTTCTCTTTTCTTTCTCTTTTCTTTCTCTTTTCTTTCTCTTTTCTTTCTCTTTTCTTTCTCTTTTCTTTCTCTTTTCTTTCTCTTTT
>SMGU01004216.1:0-24983 GCA_004348175.1 Puccinia novopanici
AAAAAGACAAATGGGGCTGCTTGCACCACCACTCGGAAATGTTTCCCAATTAAGCTACCAGCATGAGCAATCATGAATTGCGGGCGAATTGGATCTATGTTGAGGGCATCTGTATTGAATGCAGCCCAACGAGCCTCAATGCCTGGGTAATTAGTTTTGGCTGAATTCATGAAATCTTTGAATAAGTATTTCACTGTGCCAAGAAGGTATACATGTAAGAGTTCAACAGGGGTATCTTTACATCCATCAAATGCTCTCAATTGCAAAAATGGATTGAATAAACGATCTGGTCTTTCCTTATCAATGATTTCAAGTCTTGCACGATCTTGTGGTCGATCTCCGTCTTGATAGATTTCTATAACCCCAAGGTTGACCTGGTCCTTCAATCCATACTCCTTCTCCTTTGAATTATACTCTGTCTCTGTCTTTTCTTTGAAGATTTTCCACATGTCTTTGACATTTTTGCGCGTTTCTTCCCACTTTCGCAGAGGAGCTTTCGAAATCCCAAAGAACTCTTGCACAAATTTTTGTGTATGCTTCTCCACACGCTTAATTACCCCTAAATGACAGACTCGGCATGGATTGTTTGATGTTCCTGGGTTGGGTGTGCTGGTTACCTCAGCATGCATTGGCGAATCTGCCAGAAAACATAAAACCACACTCATAACCAACACTTCTTGTGATAATGTAGAATCATAAGCTGTGAAACCTTCACTGGATATTTCATTCATCTCTGCTACCACCTGTTCAGCAAGTTCTAGAGCAGTGCATACATTGGAGGTAGTTATAAAATGAATGTTGTACTCTTGATTGGTGTGTGCAGGTGGCAGGCCAGCAAGGGTGAAATAGAAGGAATTGTGTTTGTTCCATTGCTTTGATTGATTACCAGATGTGTCATCTGCATACAAACAAATTGGCATGTGTCGGATTGTTTCCCATTAGCCTTGACTCGCCATTTGTTAGGCAATTTAATTGATTGGGAAGAGGTGGATGGATTTCTGTGAAAACTCTTGACGTCTGATTAGTCACTTTCACATATTCACACAATTAATCAGATGACGAACTGACCTATGATCTCATGATTGCAAGCCTCAGCATAACTGGTGCCATCTGTCATTCTCATGCCCACAAAGTTGATGGCAAATTCCCTGGTATTGATGGAAATGAGGCTTGAGGAGTGATAAGAAATATCACTTGGCAAGAAGATTGCAAAACGATTGGATTACTTCTATTGGGCTGAATTTTGGGGTTAATGCACTTGGCATATGTTTCATCATTTATCATATAGAAGAAGATGGGTATCACTACCCTGGTGAAATTCCCAAGTGCATGATCCCAAACCGGTGATTTCAATGTGGTTGGCTCAAATATATAAAAATCTTGCTTGCCCACTTGAATCATCTGAACTCTGAAATCAGGGGGAAGATCCTCCCTCCATTTTGCGCACTGATACAAAGCATGGATGTTTTTTCCACCAGGTTCATGAGGAACAAACTGCAGGTGTTTGTTCACATAAGGATTGCTCAGCTCCTGTTACCAATCAAAGTGTTTGTTAGTGGGCCAGTCAACCCTTTGATCAATGCAGAGGTACTATATAGTGAAACATACACACATGACCTAACATGTCTTTCAAATAAGGGCTGAGCATTTATTCCTGAATACAGTTTCCACTTCCTTGATCTTGATATCAAGCATTTGTCTGATGTGATCACGAGCTCTCCTGATGGAATCCCAATGTGGAAGGTTCAGGTCAGCCAGTCCCAAAACCACGCGCATTTGTTGAAACATGGCCCGTGATAATAGATTGTGCAGGTGTCCCAAAAGTAAAGCAGAAAGCATATACTTTCAAGCAAACAAACCATATCAGTAAACCATGCAAAAGCTTTCAGATGTAGTGAGGCACAAACCTCTTTGCTTTTGAATGGAAACCATTCAGAATTTCTAGTCACCATCAGATCTACTCTATCTCTAGTATCTTGGGGAAGAAGTTCATCTGGCAATAGTTCTTGAGAAATCAAATTAAGCAAGTTTGTATTTCTATTGAATTGAATAACTTCTTCATCAGATTCATCAGAATTACCAGCAAATGCACCTCTTCCCCCCAAAATCAGTTCATTCTCCTGGTCTCCTGATCATCAGATGGCTGGATATTGTGCGATTCCTGCTCATTCCAAAACATCTCCACATCTTGGTCATGAAATTGTTGATCTTCAATATTGGAGGTACTCTGACCATGAGGCAATATCCCCCCCCTCTGCAAAGAATGGGCCTCAGGAGGTAAACGGTGTGATTGGAGCTGAGCAAGAAATGCTAGATGTTGATGAGAGTTCACATGGGAAGCCAAATATCTCATTCCTCTTGATCTACATGGAATGCAATAATAGGTGACTGCCCCATAGGCATCCGATTCAGCAATGATACCCTCTGAAGACAGGATAAAACAAATCAGCTATGGTTAACCATTTTTCTTGAGAAAAACTCCAATACATCCACTTACCAGGAAGATGTGATTGCATAATTAAACAGTGGTCAAGAGGACCAGATGTGTTTGTTTTTTCTTGGATTGGGTGAACCTTGGAATAGTAATTTATTATTCTTAATTTTTCTTTGATTTTGTCAATTTTTATTTTTTTTTAATTTTAATTTTTTTGTAATTTTCGAATTGGTGAATTTTCTTTTATTTTTTTGGGGATGGATTGAATGCGGCGCGGTTTTTTCAATAATAAATATGTATTTCTTTGTTAGTATGATAAGAACCAGTTGATTGATGGAATTAATTTCAACATGCAGTGGGACTATGAATCCTTTCAATGATTTGAAAAGCCACTTGCGCCGGTTGAACTTGCTGGGTTGTCTTGATTGTCATGAACGAGAACCAGCTGACTTAACCGTTCAACGGCGAAGTGTCTTGGTGGCCGCGCAGTATGCCTCACATGCATACTGCGCCCCCTAAATGTATCAGTTAGGGTTGGATTGCTGAAGAAGACCTCCACGTGAGTTGTCTCCGCGGTCAGCTGGTCATTGTTCTCCGCACCGTGAAGATGAACCCCTATTCCCAGTCGCCCAACACGCAGATCAACATGGTCGGAGACCAGCGCGGTTGCTACTCCGGTGACTTGCAATCGTCAGGACCCCCAAGTGACAGGAATTATAGCCAACACGCCATGCGTGATTCGTCTTCCTCATGGCTTATCTCCAGATTTTTTCACTTCTACTGTGGCGAATGATCCTTTTGCCGCCTGGAACATAGCAGGAGGAGGTTTTGGACAAGAAGAACCCCCGCCCAATGCCAATTGGGAGCGCATGAGGAGCACTTTCACTCCGAGTTTGAGCATGGAAGGGTATGAGCCTCATCCACCTGGTACGTAAGGTTATCACCCCATTGATAGTCCCTGTCATCTTATCGAACTGATACTGTTTGATTGACACACCTAGGCCCTGATCCCAGCCCGGCGATGCGACCCGCAACTATAAGTCAGCCACCCCTAGGCCCAGATCCAAGGCAGCCCGTGCATCCCGCAACTATGTCTCGGCCGTACAACCCGGGCGGACGAGACCCCTCTCGAAACCCACCTGCTCCAACTATGTTGCCCCCATTCAACCCCGCCCGGCAATCACCCGCTCAAAATCCAAGCCGTGGGCCCCCTGAGACTACCGACGAAGAACCTGACACCTCTTCTGAGCAGAGATCCCAAAGCAGTACTAGGGACGTCGCTGTAGCCTCCGCCGACACCAATGGACAGCAAGCTAGGCTTCGACTCGTTCAAGCGAAGCTCGGCATCAGTGAGGTGACATTTGAAAAATGCCGCATCCTGTACAATGTAAGGCTTCACTAAATAGCTATACACATATTACTAATAGTACGGTCTCACCCTTGACTAATCAGCTTCGGCCCGAGGACTTCACCGCGGTTATGGGTATGATAGTGATGGAGGCCCTATCTAGCAGCAATCCAGTTCCCGCACCTGCTAACACTGTCGGAACCATTGAACCCCCGATTAAACCCCCTAAACCCCATACCTACACGCGCGAGTTCAAGGTTATCAGCAGTCTTGCCTTGAGGAGTGGGGTTCAAAATTCTAATTTTTTTTTTACCCAGACATGCCTGAAAAATCAACTACGATCGATACTACTTGACCCGAGCATAGAGCGCTACGGAAAATCGACAGCAGGGGAGAGACACACCACCAAATGCCCAATAGTGATGATGCAGGTACGTTATCTCCACATGTTCTATGGGGGACCGGTCTCTAAAATGCCTATCTTGACTTCAGAAAAAACTGGATGAACAGACTCCAGATTTCCAAAGTCAAAATCTTCCTCCCGGATATGCCACAGGGGATCCTCAAGCAATTACGAGTGTAGTGAAGGTTATTCGAAGTCAGCTGAAGGCTGATAAGACCTACTTTGCCGAGTTGGTCAGTCAGTTTCATTTCTCGTTGGGGGCCACTGAGATCGCTCATTATCTCTTCGCAGCTGCTTGGGGGTATACGAAGTGACCCTGGTTCCAACACACCTCCCCTGACGCCGGTACCCTCGTTATTCAGCTTAGTTGCTACTGTAAGTGTTGTGGGGAATCCATTATGCAGAATGACCGCTCAAGATGTTGTTTCATCAACAGGTCCATCGGTACATGGACCCAAAATATGCCAAGCAAGATAACCAAGAGGTTCATCAAGCTTTGGGAGGCACGACAGTCGCCGCGCGAATCGCGTTTTTGCGGATTCACCTTCACCACCAATTTCGCCAGGGTGGGAACGAAGCCAACTGGGAGAAAATTGATAACCACCTCGAAAGTCTGCGATCGAAGTCGCAGAATTACCGGGACGCGTGAGTCAATTCTGCCATGTCTCGATGACCAACATGGCAACTTACTGATGTTGTCCTTGGTTGACAGACTGGCGTCGCTTCTCATGGAACTTGACCAATGCCTCTGGAACGGTAAAACAACCGCGGACAAGACAGCCCACCTTGATTACGGGTTCCCTACGGAGGCAGTCATATCTGCCCGAGCAGCCACTTTTGCTGCGGCCCCACCAGCAGACGAGGCCAGTAATGTGGCCGATAATGAGGGTAGTTGATGTCCTGGTTATTGAGGACTGCCCAGTGCTACCTGGGCCACACGTTCGATTTTTTCCTTTCTGCTTACTATCCCCCTCGCGCTAGTATATTTCACTATAACATATAAATTCCCTCTTATTTCCTGTGGCAAGTTGTATTCCTTCTCATGGCGTCAGTCCAGTTCTTTTATCCCCTCTTATCTTTGTGATTATCTTGCTCTGCCCCCTAAACCAGTTGTACCGCTGTTTTGGTAACCTGACCAAAGGGACTTGACTTGCAATGCACATATGGTATTTATGACATAAGGAGCCGATAAAAGCAAGGAAAAATAAAGAAAAAATACAAAAATACAAAAATGCGAAAATTCAAAAATCGGGGGTAACGGAGTCGCAACAGGGGATGGGAATAAATTCCTGGCCCGGAATTTCCCAAGGCAGTCCGGTTTTGTAACCAGACCTACAAAAAACGGTTTTGTCCGCCCCTTGTGGGTGGGGAATCGAGTCGAATGCGTGTCGAAGGCGTTGAAGAACCAATTTGAAATCGGTTCAACGCCTGGTAGAAATTCGAAATGATTGCGAGGGGGTTGGCGAGTCGAATTTGAATCGGTTTGCTGCCCGGATTCAAATCGGAATGTGATCGAATAATTTTGGGGAAAACGACGACCGTCGCTGGCTGGTCCGCCCCTACGCAGGAGCGCATCGAAAAAAATTCGTCTCAGAGTCGAATCTGATTCGATCCAGCGCACCCGGGGTGTATCTCCTAGCAACTTTCCACATGGCCTTCTCTAACCATGTCACCACTTGGATATATGTTAAGTTTCCCCTTGAATGCAGCAGCTGCGGTGTAAGCACTGACCTTCCACATGGCGCACAAACCGTTAAATGTGATGAATGTGGGAAATCACTGCCGGAGGAGACTAAGCCCGGACAGACAAGGTTCAGTGGGCCGGAAGATGAATGGAAGTTTGACTATGTGTCTGATTCCTAAATTTAGCCTTTCTAAACCTAAACCCTAAATTGTATTGGGTGGTGGGAACATGATGTTGTTGATTTTCACCACCAAGTGATGTTTGGTATTTGGAAACATGAACTCCAGAATTTGATTTTTTGGTGGTGGGAAGACCTCCAATAGACTATGACACTGGATGAATGGGATTCTTGGATATATTTCCTTAAGGGTAATTTCTCCCAGATCTCAGAGGCTGGGAAAAGGATGTGTGTGCTGTGGCAAGACTCTAGATGAGTCACCCTCTCTAGGGCTAAAACACTGCCCCCTTGCCATACCTAGTCACTGTAATTCCATCTACATACAACTGTAGAAGAAATGAAATTGATAGGAATAAAAACTAAACACAGTAGACAAGACCTAAGTGCATAGTTGTGCATGCTGTGAGATGAAAAAATCAAGGACTTGTTAATTCTTGGTGGGTATCAATGATAGGGTAGTTTTACCTTGGAACAAGCTCATATTTTTGATATAAAAATCATAATCTGAGAGTTGAGTACACTTTTTTGAGGCATCATCTGTGGCAAAACAGATGGCTGCTTGGTTGTCGCACTAGAAAATGTGCCCTACAAAATTTTGTTTGAGAACATCTAGTAGCAGATGTCATGCCCACAGTAGTTGGTATGTTGCAGCTCCAAGTGCCATGCTGAAAGCATGGCAAGTCAAGGATTCAACTGATTGTTGTCTCATAGAAACCCATAGTATGGGACACTACATAAATGTTATCAGAATGCCATAAGAGCTAGCAAACTCACCTCCCCAGGAGGTGTCATGATCAAAAACTTTGAGAGCTTGATCCTCCTGTTTTGGACAAAAGGACAACTTTAGGGCTTTACTCCCCACAAAAACGTGGATCAGGTGATTGATGCCCTTCCAATTTTGATGTCCCAGTGTGGCCGCAAAACATGTCAGGTAATTTACTGCAAAACAGATGTCTGGTCATGTACCTACAGCCAGGTAACTCAATGATCCAATGATTGAAAGATACTTTCCAGAATAAAAAGTGGGCCAGCTAGGCCACTTGTAGCTTTAGAATAGCATAGTGTTAGCTTATTAAGCCTTGCTACCTTAAAGCTACCATGAGTGAAAATTTGTTTGACAACTAATACTACAGGATTTTTTTAAAAAACAACACACACACACACACACTTTAGCATAGTGTTAGTTGGGCCAAACATAAAACAAGTCACACCTCCTGTCAGGGAGGGACTTTTGTGGTAGCCACACATTTAGGCCTGAGCACTTCACCCGCAAAACACTGTTTTTGGGAACTTCAGCTGCAAAAAAACTGTTTTTGGTGCTGAAAAACATTGAAACCTACCCGCTCCATCTTCCCAAAAAAGAAACCTTGGCCCCTAGAACCAATGAAACAGTACGTATCTCCTCTTCATTTTGGCTGTAAGCATAAGACTTTAAAACAAGTTTGATATCCTTGATGGCCAATCAAAAATTCACCTTGTTTGACCTCAACATCAGCTGATGTAATCCAGAAAATCTGTATATTTTTGGTGCATTGACTGTCAACCCTTGCTATTCAAGACAGCACAAGAGGTTGAAAAGAGACTGTGCTAAGAGAGAATGGAGATAGTCTAGATAGGAGGTATGTGACAGTCAACAGAAAGGCATGTGACTGAAATACTATATAGACTACTTCCCTTGAATAAGGGAGAAGTAGAGTTACTTCACAAGCCTGTCTACATTGTCTTCAAACAGTGATTTGGGCTTCCAACCTTAACTCAAAACATTCAAATCTCACCTTACTCATCAAAATTTGATCTAATAAGTCTCAATAACTCTCTTATCCCCTTTTCTATATCCTGCCAGAATCCTATTCCAGTGCATAGATCTCACTAGGCCTCACTGATAAGAGGTTTCTGTAATGCTGTTTTAGTTAGTATGCTAATTTTCTTTTAATCTGTTGAGCAAGGCTACCAGATTATTGAATTGTATTTGCAATACTAAATATGATAAAAAAGTGGACAACAAAATAAGGAGTGAAAACCCTTTCTATTTATACAACAGTGCGCCACTTGTGTGTATGCACCAACCCAGTTGGTCCTCCCCTTCTACTAAAGCGCAATAAGAATGCTGGTCTATTGACTACTTTTCCTTGTATTACCCGGTAATTTCCCAAAGTAACTTTTCTCCGTTTGATTACTCCTTTTTCTAATAGGACTGCCTTGCTTTTACGCACATTTATCCACTTGGTGACTTCTATATTTTTGCTCATAGAATTCTTATCAATAGCTTTTTGTAGATAAGTTGTTGTGCAATCCTGCTTTTGATGAATTGCTCTCTTTTCTATGTCTTTGGCTGAATTGACTTGGTCACCTGTTTGGGGTAATTTGGTCTCCATTCAGGTTGCGCTCCCATAGCTCATGAATTGTGATAGGTTGGTTACATCTTGCTTTGATTTAGTCTGGAGCATTCACAGGTTAGCCCAAGCCAGCTGCTCAACAGAGGTGTGGCTCTAAGTCCTCCCTGTGAAAGGTATAGAAGACTCTCTGTGAAGGCACATGTAAGGACTCTGTTAGTCCTTCACTGAATCTTCAAAGAATGGCACAATTGGGATGGGCAGATGAGCCAATGAGGTTCTAGGACCAAACACAGGGAGGTTTGATTGCACTGGCTCAGAGAGAATGAAGTCAGTTCTCTCTAAGAGGGGAAGAAGAAAGAGAGACAAGCTTACCTGGCTCAGAGAGAATGAATTCAGTTCTCTGCTGAACCAGGGAAGAAGGAAGACTGAACTATATAAAAAGGTGTGATAGGTGGTTGTAATACCTTGTGAACCCCAAGGAAGGAAGGTGTTTTACAGCACATATATAATAACATTGATTCATTTCTTAGAATCTCTGATTAGTTGAACCCCAAGTGAGGAAGGGGGTTTACAGCACATATATAATAACATTGATTCATTTCTTAGAATCTCTGATTAGTCACTAGTCTAGCCACCTAAGAGGTTAGAATGGAATTGATTCACTCTTCCACTCTCTTCCACTGCGTAATAATTTTCACATGCTTCTGTCACAAATACATGGGTTTTTTTCTCACAATCTTCTGAAGTCTTTGGTATTGTGAAATTGAATTTGCTCATTTCTGGCCTCAGGCCTGGAGCAATGAGGCCATGATTGGATCAGAAAATGCGCCCAGGCAAGGAGTTTTTTGGCCTTGAAGGGCAGGGGAAATAGAGGAATGAGTGATTTTCAATTTGGGAATAAGTAAAAAAAATACATCTCAATTTTCCTGAGGCGCTCAGGACAAATAACACCTTGACCACATAAGCCTCTCTGTGAGACAGAGTTCCTGTGGGGCTTCTCTTGAAAAGGGGGTTAATTCAGCTTGTGTTTGTCCCCCCAAAGTACAACTAATGTTAACCAGATTTCCCATTAGTTGTGTTGTAGCAGTTTTAGCAATCAAAAAAGCTGAACTAACATTTAGTTTAGCTTCTTTATGAGCTACATTTATATAGTGGGACCTAAAATGCAATATTTCTGACTTTCAATTGGGTCCACTGGGCTTTATGAACCTTAGATCTCAGCTGAATCTAATTAAACCCATTTAATTGACCACATTCGACCTCAGACAAGTCAAATTTCTAGTCCTGCTATATTGTATATCACTGAAGACCTTGATGATGACCATAAACCATGGTCTTACAAACACTAAAAAAAATTTCAATTCTCCCCCAAGAAAAAATGAGAAAATTGGGGTGGAAAATATATGCTAATTTTTTTCAAGTTAAACAAAGTGAAAAACTGAGCATGCTCAGCCAAAAAAAAAAAAAAAAAAGTGCCAAACTCAGCAAAAATCATGGGGGAATGTTTTGCTGAGTTTTTGTTTTACGGGCCTTCAAGGCCCGGTGGGCCTTGACCGGGCCTGCCCCAAAAGTACATTGGGCCAGCATCAAATGGGTGCTCAGCAAAAGCTCATGATCTCCAATGCTTGACAAATGTGGTTTTGGGGCAGGCCTGGTTAAGGCCCAGTCAAGGCCCATAAAACAAAAACTCAGCAAAACATTCCCCCATGATTTTTGCTGAGTTTGATATATTTTTTTTTTTGGCTGAGCATGCTCAGTTTTTCACTTTGTTTAAATTTGAAAAAATTAGCATATATTTTCCACCCCAATTTTGTCATTTTTTCTTGGGGGGGAAAAGCAAATTTTTGTAGTGAAAGTCATATGTCAGTTTTTCTTCTCCTCTCTCTCCACCTCTTCACATATAACCAAAGTTCATCTGGAGGCTAGTACTGTGGTGCAAGCATCATTTGCTCCGGGTCAGCCTCCAGTTTGTTTTTTTGGACAGCCCCCAGATTTTTTTTCTTTTTTCTTTTTCTTTTTCTTTTTATTTTTTTTTTATTTTTCAATTGATGTCCACTCTCTTGTACGGCTGTACAAGACGGTGGACATGTACAGTGCCCGGATAGGAGTTAAGGGCGCAACACTTTTCATCCCACAGGTTCAACCACCACAGTTAAAATCACAATTTTTGGTGAATCAATCCAAAAAGAGTTTCAAATAATGATTATGAAGAAATATTTTTGAAAAAATAAAAAAATAAAATTTGTGAATTTTTTGCTGATTTTCATAAAGGCTTCATATGCATTTGGAGCACCTAGAAAAATCAGAGAGTACATCCTGGAATGTGATAAGAATGATAATAAATGAAATTTTTTTGAACAAAAATAGCAAAGCAAATTTAGTAGCCATAGAAACTGTCAGCCTCTATGCTACTAACCAAGTGATTTAAGAGCACTGGTTGTGCTATGAGTGATGGACTTGTGGTGATTTGGTGATGGTAAGAGGTAATTCCTATAAATAATAATTATTAATGATAATTTGCTTCAAGTATTTAAATCTTGCAAAGCTTCTTCTCAACCTTTTCAGGGAGGGAAATACTGTAAGTATACGTGGATTCTTCCTGCTGAGACAGTCAGGGAATATTCTTGAGGTTGTAAGTAACTAGTACTTACTTGTTTGGGCCTTTATAAGGGTTGGAGTGCAACTAACAACTGGTGGTAGTAGTTCAGATGCACTTCAAGACTTATATAAGTCACTACAGGTGGATTCAGAGCAGACAATAAATGGTGTGGATGATGGTGGATGCGTGATCCAGTGGCAAGAACACTAAATAAGGCTGCTGGGATAATTTATAGACTGTCTGGTAGATAGTTATAATAATATCTGAGGGATGAATGCACTTTTCTGAGTGACTGGGGGGCTGGGGGAAATTACCAGAGGAAGCTGGTGCTTAAATATTCTAACAAGACACTCAGAAGCGCCCAATATCTTCCTTTTGGGACCTTGGAGGCGCACTGGGATCAAGATCAACAAATGTTAATCCCACGGATTGTTACAAGGTTAATATTAACAGATCAATGATGGTAATTTACTTTAAATTAAAGTACACATCATTGATGCTGTCAAAGTTAATGAAACAATTTTTATCTCCTTCCAGGCAGCGCTCAAAATTAATGATGATAATTAACTTTTAATTAATACACATCTTTTGATGTGAATAAAGTTGTTAACAACTTATTATGTCCTTCCTGTTGGCGCTCAAATTAATGATTTTAATTAACTTCCAATTAATGCACATCATTTGATGGGAATAAGATTGATAACAACTTGTTAACGCCTCATTATGGGATACAGATCAAATGATGGGCTTATGCTTTAAATAATTAATTGTTATCAATTGTAATATTTATAAGCATATTTGAGGCGCATATTTTGTAAGTTAAGTTATTTTATGTTATATTTTACGGCTAAATATAATAATAGAATAAGATAAAATAAAATATAAAATAATAGGACAAAATGTGCGTAGACAGAACAAAACCTGGAAAAACAAAACAAAACCTTTTGAGGTCAGACAAAACTTGGCAAAAACTATTATAATAATCTATAATCAAGGTGTTAAAGTTTATGAAGGTTTCAGTAATTTTCTTGTCATGTAATTTACTCATTGTTGTACGTATATTATATTAATTGTACTGTTTTTGTTCTGATAAAGTATAGTACAAGTAATATAATATTAAATATTAATATTTTAACAACTTATTACATAATTTAAAAATGTTAATTATGCAATTATTTCATTTTAACTACTTGGGGAATGTCAGGTATGTTGATATTACCTCTGTGGTTGACAGAAACAGGCCTGAAAACTGAATTAGATCTGATTTCATTGCCAAACGTGTTTTAATTCCAATTTTTGGCCCTATTTCACTGGTCACTAAAGTTGGCTTGCAGTTTTTGTTCAAAAAATTTTCATTTATTATCATTTTTATCACATTCCAGGCTGTACTATCTGATTTTTCTAGGTTCTTTAAATGCATATTAAGCATTTTCGAAAATCAGCAAAAAATTCAAAAAAATTCACAAATTTTATTTTTTTTATTTTTTCCAAAATATTTCTTCATAATAATTATTTGAAACTCTTTTTCAATTTATTCACCAAAAATTGTGATTTTAACTGTGGTGGTTGAACTTTTGGAATGAAAAGTGTTGCACCCTTAACTCCTGTCTGGGCACTGTACAGTGTTAAGATTTCAAGACAAGATTTTGAGGCAAGGAGGACAATCTTGAGGGGCAAGATTGGATCAAGGAACTTAATATGGGTCAAGAAGAAATAATGCTCAGACTTGATGATTTTATTTCACTGGCAGATAGCCAGAATAAATAGAAAACAACAAGAGCACAAAATGTGGTAGGACAAACAAGATTTAAGCATATGCTAATAGCATATGGACAGAGAGAGCATTGTAAATTAACAATGGACAGAGGCACTGTAAAATAACAGTGGAAATAGACAGCATTACAACTAGTAATGGAAGGCATCAACAGACTATTGATGGACAAGAAGATAGGCATCATGAATTCATGATGGACAGAAAGAAGAAATAGCATCAAATGTTTGATGGATGGACATAAAAGAATAAAAATGGAAGGGTACTTAAGAATCTGGAGTGATGGATGATTTAGACTTGAAGGGATGTGAGCGGAGAGAGAGTTTGAAATTCTGACATACAGTGCCTAGATAAAAGTTTTTGTTGCAACACTTTTAATTCAAGTTCAACCACCACAGTTAAAATCACAATTTCTGGTGAATCAATCCAAAAATAGTTTCAAATAATGATTATGAAGAAAATTTTTGGAAAAAATATATAAAAAAAAATTTGTGATTTTTTTAATTTTTTGCTGATTTTCAAAAATGTTTGATATGCATTTGAAGCAACTAATTGATCAATAGAATGAAATTGAGAGAGCTCTCACAGACTGTACATGTGGAACTTACTCATGTTGCTATAACCTCAATTATACTACTATTGAAATTGTACTACAATATAATTGTATACAATTGGGATTGTATTATGATAGAAATGTGGCACAATCTCCTCTCTCATTGTTCGAATAATATTTGAATTATATTTATTTCTTATTTATTTAAATATTCCATTATTCCATGTACATATTAGGGGGGTTCACGATAAGATTTCATCGGAAATTTTCATGAAGCTCATTGGAAATGCTTAAAACGACTTACACACTGCTTTCTACATCTCACATCCAGAGGGTGTGATCAATCACAAAAATACTTCCTGGTTTGACTTTTTTTGGTGGAACCTACAACTGGGAAACATGTACTCATTGCTCACCTTTCTTGTTGAGTCATTTGATAAGCTGATTTTAAGCTAAAATTTAGTTGTTGGACAAACTTTGAAGGGGGATTGGAAGCAAAAAATGATATCGTGAACCCCCCTATTATATTTAATTATTTTATGTACATTTTTGCTGCACAGCTCACAGCAATAATTATTTTTTAAAACTTCTTTTGGTGCTTTGAGTTATGACAAAGTACCAGAAGGAGTCAGAATTTGGGGGTAGGCCCACTGGGTAAACCTAGGTGAGATTACATGAGAAATCCATTTATTAAATAATATTCAAGTGTTTCTCAATATTAAATGAGATACAATATTATAATTACAAATATGCAGGCTTTTGGATACTTTGGAGTATCTCTCAGGCTGAAAATTTGTATAAAATGTTTTCTGAAAAATGCATGCATGCACAACTCAACTTTGAAGCCCACTAATTCAGAAACCACACATGTGCCTATTTGGTATGGAAGCTCTGGGCTGCCAGATTGGCCAGAAAAATGGAAAAAAAGCCTTTTTGGTGGGATTTAAGGGCCAATTTTGTGGGATTGAACTGCCAAGATGACCAGGTTTCTTCCAGATTGGCCATGCTCATGGTTCTGAGCTGCCATGCAAGCCAAAGACACTTGGCAAACTCTGGGCCCAGAAGCCATGGCATGCAAACTGATCTTTATCCAGGTAATGTTCTTGAGAGCCCATAGTGGTGACTAAGGTACAGTGGCTTATCATCAAGATCCACCACCCAATTAATTTAATTTAATAAATTTTTATTAATTTTAACAATTGAGGCCCATGAGGGCCAGTGCCATAAAAAAATAAAACTTATGAAAATTGAACTTCAACACACCCAAGATTCCAGCAACTTGTAAACAACATTCTCCACCCAATCTCAAAGGAAAAACAATTGGACTTTCTGAAGCAGCTATTTATTTTCATCAGTCAAGCATACTTCAAAATGGTTGATTGGTAATGGAGTTATCAATCCCAGATAGAAAAAGCCAAGTAAAAAGCCAAACATTTATTCTCAGCTGGCTGAAAATTCTCTGAATTTGATACCTGGCACTACTGATCCTGGAAGACACAGTGCATGGTGATTGAGGGCATTAAACAAGTGGTCACTGCAAATAACAGCTATCATTTCACTACCTCTAATGTTTGGATGGTGCATCAATACAATCTCAAACCAGTTGGCACAATGTCCCATGAATTGATTTTTTCCACTTTTTTTTATCATAAGTCTTCTCTAGCTTTTGTGCACCCTTTCTTCATCATTCCTTATTTTTTTGCAAAATTATTGAGCAAGCTGAAAAATTAGCAAAAAATGTTTTGGTTTTTGGTACTTATGCAGTGTGACTTATAATCATGAACCTTGTCTTTTAATTCTTGTGAGATGCCTCTGATCCTGGGAAAAAAGGGGGCCTGAAGCTTAATTTCTACCCCTGCTTTTGCAGAAAACAAAGTGGTTATTCTTTATGATAAGCCACTTTATACTCCTCAATCCATGACCACTAACATTCAGGAAGGAGTGAGCTGAAATGACTTGTATCAATGATTGAAGGCCCTCACAGCTGACCCAATTGGAATATGTCATTATGGTACACTCCTCACTGACTGGACCTAGTCAGGATGGTGTGTGTTTATATTGGATTAATGGTCATGGAATGTATCCTTTCCTCTTTGAGGTACATGCCCACATGACCACTACCATGAACAATTTGAGGTGAATACATTTCAGGTGACATGAAGCTACTGAATTGAATCAATTCAGTAGCTTCAGTCACCTGACATGTATTCAGCACAGATTATTCCTAGTGCCATTTGTTGAAGGAGGGCACCTTAATGACTCATATTCCTAGGTTACCAAACATCAGAGGGAACCTCAAGAAGTGGTACAGTTTGGTCATAGTTACACTCCCAGAACCAGAGGGGGGTCCACCTCCAAGCATCTCTGGCTCTCATGGTGGCTCAGAACTATGATTATGTTCAATGTAGCAGTAACCTGGCCATTCTGGCAGTCCAATCCCACAAAAAGGGCTTTTTTCAATTTTTCTGGCCAACCTGGCATCCCAGTGCCTCCATATAATTGGTGCATGTGAGTTAAATACATATGTAGACTGAAATGAGTCATGCACAGTATGAATATGCATTTATACCATACCAATTGATGTCTACACCAGGGTTTTTTATGGAGGCACTGAAGCACCAAATTGGCCTAAAAGCTGAAAAATGAAAAATTACATAATATATATATATATATATATATATATATATATATATATATATATATATACACAATAGTTTGTTTTTTTAATCCAACTGCCAATTTGGGTATACATTGATTGGCAAGCAAGCACTGCAGGTGGGACATGCAAGGTTGGAGTGGTGTCCGCAGTGAAAATTTTCCAACAAGGCGGCACAGATGTGCCCACTGGCCAAACAGTTGACCCGCCTGCAAGAAGGAGGCTTCCTGCGTGGCAGGCTGGTCCACAGTGGTTCAACCCCCATCTATAGCTATCCAGTTGCTGGGAGCCTTGACTTCAGCAAAGAGATCATAGGTGCAAAGGCATGGCCATGCTGACCCTGCAAGCTAGCCCCCTGCAGGTTGGGTCCTTGCTCTTTGAGATGAGCTCCAATGGGTCTGAGGGACCCAACTATGGAGGCACTGGGCCACCAGACTGGCCAGAAAAATGGAAAAAACACCTTTTTTGTGGGATTAAACCGCCAAGATGGCCAGGTTGCTGCCAGATTGGCCATCCTCATGGTTCTGAGCCGCCATGAAAGCCAAAGAAGCTTGGAGGCCCTCTGGGCCCAGCAGCCATGGCATGCAACCCAATCCTGATCCAGGTAATGGTCTGGAGAGCCCATAGCGGTGACCAAGTTACATACCTCAATCCATGGCCACTAACAGTCAAGAAGGAGTGGACTGCAATGGCTGGTACCAATGATTGAAGGTATTCAGAGCTGACCCAACCAACATCTGTCACATGGTCTCCTCACTGACTGGAACTATTGGATCGGTCATGGAGGTATGTATCCTTGTGTCTTTGAGGTATGCACCCACATGACCACTACCAGTCCTTGAAGGAGGGCACCTCAATGACCCATATTGCTAGGCTACCAAACATTGAAGGGAACCTCAAGAGGTGGCACAAGTTGGTTGGTCATGGTTACACTCCCGGAACCAGAGGGGGGTCCACCTCCAAGCATCTTTGGCTTTCATGGCGGCTCAGAACCATGAGGATGGCCAATCTGGCAGCAACCTGGCCATCTTGGCGGTTCAATCCCACAAAAAAGGTGTTTTTTTTCATTTTTCTGGCCAGTCTAGTGGCCCAGTGCCTCCATACCCAACCATACTGCCGTGAGTAGCATATGTCAGTAGTGGGCACGTGACTGGCAAGGGAGTATAGCCAAATTGGTGGTTGGATTCATAAAACAACTTATTTTTCTTATGTAATTTTTCATTTTTCCGTATTTCGGTTAAGTTGGCGCTTCAGTGCCTTTGTAGTTTCTTTATACAACCACCTTACAGCAGTGTTGATTTCTTTCTCTCTGTACACTGGAAGAAAAACTCAATCAACTGCCTGCAGTTGAGCCAGTTTTTCTTTCAGTGGTACATCTCCATGATTTTGGGCATGTCCAATTAACCAGACACGATTTGAGTGAATATCTCGAGTTCTTACTAGTGTGCATCTTTTTCACCAGAGGGCTGGTTGTGCTGGATGAAGGAGGTGCACGTATGCTACAAAATGACTCTGGTGCTGTTTTCTTTTCTCCCATCATGAGATTTGATTGATGATCCGCGACACTTTTCACGAGTGTTCGCTACGGGGGTTCGGCTTGGCGAATCAGCAGCGTTTGTGGATGGACAAACTAGATAAATAAGCGTGTTCTGTGGATGTGGAGGTTTTCCATCCGGATGAATCGCCGAATGGCCTAGGTTCAATCATGGGTTGTGTCGGTCAGCAACATGAATGTAGCTATCTAGATGCCAAGACTCAAGGAAGAGAGAGATAAAAAAAAAAAGCGACGGCATCTGTGGCCAGCTGCCTTGAAGTTCTTCCGCTCGATCGATTCTTGCAAAGTTATAAACTGGTATTGTACTTTCACATCGTAAAGGCGTCTTCACGCCCGATCCAAGTTCTGATGGCGAGAGTGTTTTTTTTATTGTAAGAAGCTAGAGAAGGCTATTTTGCCTTGATGGGTTTCAGCCCAGTGGAAGCACCTGTGGAAGACCGTCTTTCTCACACAGCCAGTGGAGTGAGTGGGACAGTGTGGCGCCATTCATTCCGCTTCCCGATTGGGCGAACCACACATACCCGCTTCTTCTCTGTTGTACAACCCAGAGAGCCACAGCTTACAGGACCCATACAAAGGGTCCTGATGTACTGAAAATGAAGCCCCGCTGGGCGCAATGGCTGCTCTGAAATGACACGCTACCAGCAGTCTGGTGCAAGTCTGCACATGCACTGAAATCTCATCCGCTGGCCCTCCAACTGTGTCAGGCTGAGGCAGCGCGTCGCACCCTCTCATCCTACGACGACCCTATTGAGGCTGTGGCTGTGGCTCTCTCTTTTTTTTTTTTTTTTCTTTCTTTTCTGCTTTGCCCTCCGACATCCGTTTGTAACTCCTCGTCTTTCTCAACAACAGAATAATAAAATAGATTATTCGATTTGGTTGGCCGGCGCTTCCACGTACGTATCACACACACTCATGGCTTGAATCCCTATTATACATAAATATATGTATATCAGCATGAGCTTGGGCAGCGCTAATGATGATGATAATGATAATGATATGAAGAATTACAGACCCTTTCCCCTCCAGCTAATAAGGGGAATCGCTCTAATTTAGACCCTGTCGAGCCCAGTAGAGCCGACCACATGGATGTGGCTTCTTGCTTGGGCAGAGATCGATAATAGTTTTTCTCGTTTCCCCGTACTTTACACCAAAACACGAGCGGCCCAGCCTCCCCGAGCTTTGCAACCATCAGTCGCGTGCCTCCGCGGATCAGGGTCTCATTGATGTCGGGCAGGGTAAGCTGCTAGCACTTGCTCAAAAGAGTTCCCTCAAATTCCCTTTTCGCTCCCACACACACTCATCTTGAGCCTTCCCTCCTCCCATTCCGTACACCTAAAGAAGATTTCCTTCCGTGTATAGTCCCCCCAAAAAATTTTAGCAAAGAAAAAAAAAAGAATTCAAAAAAAAGCATACAGATCTCTAGTAGTCAATCCATGGCTTCCCTTGTCGCCTGAAACTTCACATCCCATTCAACCTTGATTCGCCGCACGCAGAGCAAACCCACCACCACCAGCACCCAATCCAATCCAACCTATCCTGAATTACATTGTTTACATACGCTTCCATATTTGTCCTTCATCCACACCGCCTCGGCATTCAGCAACTTATCATTTCGTCTATCTTCACCCATCCGGGTTTCTGAAAGCAGAAGCAACTCTCCACTTAGAGAGGGTCCCCTGCGGCCCAATAGACTCCACCTTCGCAATCTCCCCTTTCGTCAAGCCTTTAAATCGTTTTAGCAGCCACTTTCCCCCTTTCGTTTAAATGGACTCCGTTTCATGCCACAACGAGCCTGCCCTCTCCCGCCCCACCAGGCCATTGCCAACTGCCGCCCATTCATCGGCTGTAGAGTCTAACCCAAGAGGTCCCACCGGATCTCCCGATTTGGGTGGAACACTCGTCTCCCACCCACCCGAAGAGATTGCTGAGCTATCAAGTGGCTCTGAGGATGAAGACGGGGCGGGCTCTGGCTCCAAGCGCCGCAAAGGAAAAGGAAAGTATAACGTCCCCAGGCGCCAAATTAAAATTGAATACATACAAGACAAGAGCAGAAGAAACATTACCTTTGGGAAAAGAAAGAACGGCATATTTAAGAAGGTGCGTAATAGTAGTACGCCTCTCCCCTTCCTAAATAAAACGCATTAACATGTCATCGATTGCAATTAGGCGCAGGAAATCGCCACTCTGACAGGATGCGAGGTCATGTTGATCGTTGCTCCCAAGGATACTGAGCCACAAGCTTACACCTATGCCACCAGTAAGCTTCTTGACCTTCTGTCATTCGCCCATCAGCAGCTGACCCGCCCATCCTCTCCAAAGCCAGGTTGACGCCTTTAATCCAGGAGCCTGCCGGCGAGGCATACATTCAGAATTGTCTTGTGAGAGCTTCCATTCCAGGCTGCTACCAGAAAAATGCATCTGACTCCAGTCCTTTTTCAATTCCGGGAAACATTACCTCTAGCGATACGGTGCTCTTATGCCGGGTGCCTCGTCCGCCGCGTCAGCACCTTACGGGATTCACAGGACTAATCCACCCAATTCCAACGTCACGACACTTCGCACAGGACCGAGAGCCTCTCCGGCCCCGACCACCCATGCCATTTCGTATAATTCGCCGTATTACGTGCACAATAATGGAGGGATGACTCGGCGTGTGCAGCCGCCCTACGGAATGCCATCACCACTCAACGTGACCCCACAGTCTACATCAACTAATGTGACTAGCAGCAGGCAGACTCCGCAGTCCGTCGGCTTTGCGGACCAGAATAAGCGTGCCGCCTCGGACTCTCCCGTTCAGCATCTAGGAATGCCTGTGCACCCATCATTCAAGCCACAAAGTTGGTCCCCGGGCCCAAATGTTTCCACTGGCGAACTTCCCGCAAGTCCTGTTGTTTCGGCACCCAACTCTGCCATGGGCTCCTCCCGCGAGATCCCCGCGGATTGGATCGTTGCCAATCCACGCAGCCTGTTCCAAACCTCTTCTCCTCTCGGGCCCACCTCTATGTCCAACCGAGGCCTTTCCTCCTTTCCCCTCTCTGCCCAAACCCCAGCAAGCGGCAATGGATACTCACACTTGCCACCAGACAGCAATATGTTTCACAGACCGGGATCCGACGGCACCATGATTGCGACCCCCACGTGGCCGCCGGTATCCCAAAGCTCACCGGGCCTCAGGACCTCACCTCTGGACACATCACAGAACGGCAGCAGCTCGAATGCCACCATCAACGATGCGAGATTTCTGGAACCCCTGGCCCTTTCTCAGCCTTACGACCCTCGAGGCTTGGGCTCTGCTGAAGAGCAGTACGGTGCCAGCTCCAGCTATTCCCACTCCCGGCCCCTCCCCTCTTTGAACATGCAATCTTCCGTCTCCCCCTACAGTGGCGAGCCCGAAAACTGCGACAGTGCCGGCCTCTCTGCGGCCTACCTTCACGAAGACAATTCTGGCCCTGAGACCGAAGGCAAGCATTACTTGTTGGATGACCCCGAGCCTACCTGGTCTAATGGCCTTCAGTAGGCCTCTCGAAACCATCTCTTATCTCACCCCAAATCCCACCACCCAAACCTAAGCTTTCCCCATAACCACTCGAAAGGTTTAGTACCTGCACCTTGTCCCCGATCATTTCTGAAAACACAGCTTCCAATCATACAAAAAATTTCCCAGAATTCTTCTCTCCCTTCTCCCGCCTATTGATTCAACGCTACATTATCTCAGCTCAATCATTACATTTCTCTATTTCTCAATCTTTCAATTTTCAACTTTTTCAGCTCAACTGCCACATCACCGTCTCTTTAAACTATTAATTCAACCTGTACTGTCACTTCATAATCTGTAACCCCCCTTTTATTTGTGTTTCTTTTCGTCTGTACCCTTTTGGTTGGTCCACCCTTCCAAATAATTTTTATCTGTACCCCCTTGCTTTCATCTGTTTGTTCGTTTTATATGTGCCTTGAGGTTGCTCACCCATGTCTGTGTTTTTTTATATGTGTGTCTCCTTTTCTTCTTCTATTTTTTTCTCCTTCGTTAATGATTTGTTAATCAGCAGATGCTAGATTCTTTTTCTCATCGCTGGGTCCTACCAATTTCTTGGGATAGCAACTCTTATCATCTTGTTTTCCCTCCCTCGTTACTCCTGGCGCTGTCAGTCGTTTTTTAACACGTCCCTACCCTTTCTAATCTCCGACTGAAAAAAAATCACCATTAATTTCTCTGATGAGGGTGCAACACTACCCATTAAAAAAACGTGTCTCCTTTTCTTTGTTTTCTCTTTCTTTCTTCTCATTCATTTCTTTTGTTGAGAAACCAATAGTTCAACATCCTACACTTCATGATGGCCCCTTTTTTCCGACGAGGAGTCGTGCCACTAGCAGTCCAGATGTACACACTTGTTGCGTGAACGAAAGAAATTAACTATTTGATACCCACAACGAAGAAAAGTGGCAGAGTGACTTCTGAGGTCCCCCTTCCACCCGTTAGTGTCCTGATCCCATCCCAAATGGGAGTCTGCCGAAAACAGCTATCTTGGGAAGGCCGTTCTCAAACATGGGCGTGGCTTTCGACTGGCCACCGTGGAGTAAGCTGACTTGTGGCAGCTTCAGGGATACATCGTAGATATGTACTGTGCTGGATTTCACTAGTTTTTTCCCTTTTCTTTTTACGTACTCGTCCATATTTTGTCAAAAAAAGGAGACATGGTGCAGGAAGACCGCCTCTTTCTGAGTGTTTTTTTCTTATTTACTACAGATGTCTATAATAGCGCTAGAGTAATCAGATTTTATTACGAATAGAGAAAATGACTGAAAAAGATAAAAGGATAGACAAAGACAATTGTTCACGTAGGGCATTTTTGCAAATGTGGTAAAGTCGAGTCTGCTTGCTCGCATAAAATGAAGTGCTATAGCAAACTCACAGCAAAATCTTATTTCAACTTGTTTAAAATGTTGCTCATCACAAAAATTTTCAACTGCGAGTAAGATAAGTGAGCGCCGCCCCCCTGCTAAGTCTTTATATAAAGAAAATATGTAAAATACGGGCGTCTGTGCTGTCCGCGAGGAACCTCGGTGTGTAGTAAGGGCTAATCTGGTATTCCGGATTAGTCTGACTATGTATAACAGTCTACACCGCCGTCCTTGCTGGAATAAAACAGTCGAGACAAGCTGATCAGTGCCAGGCGCAGGCCTGATTATTCATGAGAAAAACAACAAAGTACACAGGTTGGTACATAGTTACAGCCCATCCAAAATCAAATATAAGATGATCATTATGTCAAAGATGGGGTCGAGTATCCCTGTCGTATGTAGACACGCACCGGAGAATTCCTGGCCGCAGCTCATGTGCCCACTCTCGGTGTCAAGGAGCTGAGTGAAGGCATGGGGAACTGCTGTCTCGGCGAAGTTGGCAGTGAAACTCCAGCGCTTTTATTAAGATTGGCTGGCGGCCAGCGACGGCCCTTGGTACATATTTATATATTCCAGGCCGGAGTCCACCGCCAGAAGTGTCTCTCTTTCCTGGATCAGAAGCCATTTCCTACCCAAGCACTCTGTTCAACTTCCGACCCGAGCGCGCCTCTGCGTGTCTGGTGAGCCGAACCCACTTAAGAAGATAGCCTCATCTCCGGTCACTCGAGTCACCAGCATTTCCCGCCCGTTTTCCAATCGTCGCCTTACCTTGCCCCGCCCCTTAGACGCGTATATACCTAAAAAATAAATATCTGATCAGTAGAACGATAATTAGCTCCATTGGATTTAAACGCGGTACGTTACCTCATGATCTGGTACAAGCGGAGACTCCCAAACAACAAAAACAGCATAAACCTGTCATTCTCACGCCTTTATAAATTTCTTCCTTGGCTTGGATCCTATCTCTTGGAGATCATTGTTTATTAGAGGTACACAGAAGCCCATCTGTCACCTCAATTATTTTATAATCAAGCAACACAAGTTTAGATTAATAATTCGAATTGGTTCCCCCATAATCAATCCTCCGTCGAACTTGAGACACATTTCCATCGGGAGGAGTGCTCGGCCTGGACATACATCACAAAATTTGGAGACCAAGTAGACAAAGTCAACGAGACCTCCGCCCCGAAACGAAGAGCCCTCGACTACTCTCACCATGCGCCCCCCCAACATCCCTTCGATTGATACATATTTCCCCGTGATATTGCTATTCTTATGCTTGGGAATCCAAGTATCCCATTCATCGCCAACACGCGCATTGGAAGCGCAAACTACTGCTTCCGTGAGCCGGTTCAGTGGGCAGGAGGAAGCGCCTTCTATCAATATACCAAAATCCACCCACCCAACCCCGTCTTATCCTCAGCGATTATTCGCGAGACAACAACCACAACAACAAGCACAACAAGCACAACCACAACAAACACAACCACAACAAACACAACCACAACAAACACAACCACAACAAACACAACCACAACAGCAGCCTGTCAATGCAACAAATTCTACCACCCATCTCAATGCCACAAACTCTACCACCGTTGAGAATGTCCAAGCCTTTGTCAATAGCTTGAAGACTGGCACCGGTAAAGGCGTGGCTTCCGCCAACAAAAAAATTACTAAGATTTACACACAGGTCAGCTCCTCTAGTTCCCCTCTTCTTTTTATATTTTCTATTGTCCGCGTCCCAAATCATTGACAATCATGTTCTTCCTTGATCTACAATTCGGGCCCGGTAAACTGTTTAAAGGTGAATGATGTTTACCTAGCAGTAGCGCTGATCCCAGCCTATATACTGCTTTATGGTTCAGTGTCATCCTTCCTGAAAGAAAAATTGTATCTGGGAGAAGCGATGCTAGCAGTGATGTTTGGAATATTCCTCGGGCCATACGTTACGAATCTTATGGATCCGCGGTCATGGGGACAAGGGGCGAGTTTCAACGAGGTGACGCTTGAGATCACGCGGGTAGTCGTAGCCTTGGATGTGTTCTCAGCCGGTGTGGAGTTGCCGCCAGCGTATCTTCTGCGTCATTGGCGGACCATGACATGCTTACTCGGCCCGGTGGTGCTCGCCGGCTGGTTCATCAGTGGCGCCTTGATCTTCGCCCTTCTTCCCCGCCTGTCGTATCTGGAGGCTCTTGTCATCGCCGCCTGCGTCTGTCCAACCGACATCCTCCTCGCATCTTCCGTCATCGGCAAGGGCCGTTACGCTCAGAAACATGTCCCGCCACACGTCCAACACTTGCTCCATGCCGAGGCCGGCGCCAATGACGGTGTGGCCATCATCCTCTTATATCTTGCTTTGTTTCTTGTTGTAAGGGATACCGATTCAGTCAAGCATGCCATTGGAAGTTGGGTTGGTTTTTTTTCTGCTTTCCATGCGTCTGATATATTACTAGCACAATGTAGTGATTCGCTGACTCAAATGCTCATCCATACACAGTTCCTGCTGGGCCTCTTGTACCACATCATAGTCGGGATCCTCATGGGCATTGTGATAGGAATAC